>JAUUDZ010060776.1:0-12527 GCA_032361705.1 Panulirus versicolor | reverse complement strand
AGGTGTCTTCTCCCTCCTGCTGCCTGAAACTCTCCATCAGCACCTTCCACAGACATTAGAGGAGGGTGAAGAGTTTGGGAAACATTGGACCATGTCTGACTACTGTACTTGCTGTCCTAAGAGGTATTTATTGTTTAATGATTAGTATGGAGAGAAGGCAAGCAAGTATGAATATGTACATGTGTATAATGTTCGTGTATGTAAATGTATTTATATGTTGTTATGCATATGTATGTATGTGAGTGGGTATGGCTGATTGTGTATATATACATATATGTGATGTGAGTGGATGGGCCATTCTTCGTTTTTTTCCTGGTGCTACCTCGCTGATGTGGGAAACAGCGATTAAGTATAATGATAAAATTAATAATGATAATGATAATGATAATAATGATAACATATATGTACACCCAGGATCTCTTTTCAGAGATTCATGCAAGCCAGGGATGTGGTATTTCCTGTCATGAGGAAATGTCAAATTCTTTGGAGTGAGTTCTTTGCGAGAACTCTACTCTCAGTGATTCAGCCTTGCCATAGTTGACTTTTCATTCATGGTGCCCCTGGACAGGGGATCTATGGATTATTGTCTTAGGGCCCTTTTCACACAAAAGCAGTATAATATCAGTGATATGTATACGTATGGTATTAACAGTTTTCTTCATGTGATTATATTAGTTTCAGTTTGACTATTTATGAATACTGTATATGTGCTTCAGAAATGCTTTTGAATTTTTTAGAGAATGTTGTCATGATAAAGGTTGTTGGTATGTTTGTCTGTATTTTTTAGTTTTTTGCTTGGGACATCACTCCTTAATACTTCCTATCATGGTTACATTAATAATTCTAAGAAAGGGTAGTAAGGAGGTTATGCAAATATATTTCATGCCAAGTACTGTCAGCTGATACACAGTATGATGAATTTGAGATATAATTTTCATTTATTTGAGTGAATTAAACAGTCTCAGTTGTAAGCATTTTATCTTTATATTAATCATTCCAGACCAAGTAATGTGAATGGTATAGCTCGGAAAATGTCTCCAAGCAGTAGTATTCCTGACAATGATGTTTCTGAAGAAGTACCTGGGAAGGCATCCTACCTGGGTGCTAATATCCTTTCAGCACAACACTACAAGGAAAATGAGGATGAGGAAATACTAGGAAGAGGAGGTGGAGAGGAAAGTGCTGGAAGGCCACAGTCAAGATTGTTGCTTGAAGACCGTGATAGGTCAAGTAATAATGTTGCTGGTGGGATAAGAAAAAAAGGAGGTTCATCTGCTTATCTCAGAGGAGTGGAAGGTGAACTAGAGGAAGTAGGGGAGGAACTGAACCATCTTACCTCAAGTAGAAAAGTTACAGTTGTTTAGGAGTAGCGAAGTGGCAGCAAGTTGTTTAAACACCTTTAGTTATTTAAGAAATGAGCTTTAAGGAGTATTCTGAAGGGTGACTTAAGTGCCCCTTGTCTATTTTTTTATATATGCATTCCCTCTGAGATACTGATCATATGATTTTGTAAATGTTAGTTTTTAAGAAAAGTAAGAATATATGACTGATTGGCTTTTGAAAAGAAAGTATCAAAGTTTCTAGAAGCATCTTGATTGCTTTATTCCTGTCTCCACTGTTGATATTATTTTTATACTTAGTGTTCTATTCTTTCTCATTTCTTATCTCCCACTTATCAGGAACTAGCTTTCTGTATTTTGATAACATATTTGATGAAGGTGGTTCCCTGGCTTAACTTCCCTTATAAATTGCTTGTGATATGATTCATTTATGAAACGTGTGAAATGTACAAACAGTATATTAGATGTAAATATAGAGTTAAAGATGGTAATTGACTTTTGTAAATAAGTGAATAGTTTTTCCAGTTAAGGCTTTATCATTAATGTTAAGATTATGTAGGTAGAACATTGATTAGCTTAAGCAACCATAGGAGAAGAGGGATTTTCATTCCTCTTGTTTTCCTTGAAAACATTAACAGTGTAGCCTACTTTGTGGTTATTTTTTCATGTAATTTCCTATTTCTGTCATTTCCTTCTTTTTTCTTCCCTCACTTGAACATTTGCAGAGATGTCATTCTGTTGACACATTCTTAATATATTTTGTATAGACATACAATGGATACTTCACTTATTTGGTGACCAGATGAACATGAAGAATCGTACTGCATATGTCTCCAACAATGCTGTTTGGGATTGGAGACTTGGAGCCATGAAATTGGAAAGGACATAGATGTCACAGACAGACAGATAGGGTAAAGATTATATGCAACTGTACATATAGATATGAATATAGAGTTGGATCACTAGCAATCTATCGATTATTAGAGGTGCATGCACAATGAAAATATCTAAATGCAATTTAGTAAAGGGGTGTCACTTAAGTTGAATTATATCACTGTGAACTGTGTCCTTTATAAGAATATTGTTCAAAGTTTGTACATTGCAAATTTAGCAGAACAATATTTACATTGCAAGTACTGTAATGCTTAAAACTAGTTTCAGTTCTTGTTTAAATGAACATAGCATAAGACAGAAATTGATTTTTTTCCAAGCCAGTCCTAGTTAGCAACATCATGTTAAGTAAGCACTACTGGTGAAGGATATGGAATGGCAAAGTCCAGAAAGGTATAAAGAACATTGGTTCTAAACAGTGTTTATGGATTAATGTATTATGTGGCTATTTTGGATATTGAAAACTGCAGTCATTTTTGCATGGCAATATTTTTTGATATATCATGCAAAGTAATATAGAGAAACTATATGCTATCCCCTAATGCCTTTATCATAGACCTGTTCTTTTGTGCCATATGGGAACATTTTATTGTTCTTTCTGTTTCTCCATGTACATGAACAGTAGCTTATTTCAGATATGTGTGCATGTGTATGTGATTACCTATTTGTGCATCCAAACAGAGGATTTTGAATATACTGGGCCTCATTTCTCAACCTTTCTTTTCTTTCACAAACTTTCATAAATTTCTCTTGTGCGCACTGCATTTGCTACTTCTCACGGCTTGTTACTGTTGACCATCACTCTGTTACTGTAGATGTGTTTCCTTACATTTTTTACGTCTTTCCCTAGTTACTTTCTCATCTTTTCTTCTGTATCTCTAACACCGGTTCCCTTCAGGAACTCTTTCAAGGGGATGACCATGGCAAAAGATCTCCATAACTGATGAACTCCAGTCCTGCTTCTTAGCCTTGAGTGCCTCATCCTTAACATGTCACTGGTAGAGGGCAACTCTAGTGCAGTGTCTCCACAGGCTCCTGCAAAATGTTCCAACCTACTACTATCTATTGCTCCCATCTGATGTTTCTACCTACCTCTTATACCTAGTGTTAATACCTATGCTCCTGTCTAATGTTTTTATCTACCTACTATTTTGCCAAAAGGCAGGGCTATTGCATGGTGTTCACTGCAGGAAAATCTAGAGTTACAAAGAATGAGTATTGTGAGTAAAGTGATGTCAAGAGTTATGTGTCACAAGGAGAGATTGTATCTTTGTGGACACAATGCCTGCAGTACATGTGTGGGTGAGGCAGAAAGAAAAGACAACTACCCAGGTCAGGTGAGTGTAACATGACAATCACTTAAGTGATGGCTAACTATGCAGCCAATTCTCATTATGCCTTCTAATTGACTGGGTCTTCCCTAACTCCCCTTGAAATGGCCCATGCAGGCTAGGTAGGAATACATGGGAAAAAGTGTTACAAATATGTAAAGAAAAAAAAAGGATGCTTCCAGGTGCTTTAGTAAGTAATTTTCAATATAGTTCTTCATATGGGTGTACCTTACCAGGATTATATTGCACTGATTGAATATTAATAGCAGCTTTGTCATTGCTGTTTGCTAGGAGGGATTATGCCTAACTGATCTGAAAAAATTCATTATCTGTTCTGTTGTTCTTTGCCATCAAACTAGTTTTAGTCTGCCTGTGTACGGTGGGATATACAGATAGATTTTGAAAAACATAGTTAATTTCCATTAATGGGTGTTTCTTTTGTCCTTATGCTTGATAGTACCATTAATTAGCATGTTATAAATACATAAGCTCCACCTTATCCTGCAAATATTGTTGTATCCTGTTTTGTATCTTATCTTCTCCAACTCATACTTGTAAGGTTTTTGTGAGATAACCTGAAAGCAAAAGCATTTGAAAGTTGCCTCTAGGGATGAGTTCCACTTATCTAGGGCAGGTGTGCTGGCTTTGTCAGAGTCTGTGGTTGTAGCCTGGGTTAGCCTCTTTGTATATAGTTAGATGAAAGTCATCTGGGATAAACTTTATGATTAGGCAACAGAAATTTGTAATGAACAGGATTTGATCATGATGGGAGACTAACATTCTGGTATCTGAGTGGGAAGGGTCCCTTTCCATTAGCATGAGGCAAGGGCCCTCCCTAACTTTACAGATAGTGCTGTAACACAATTAGTTGGGAAACCTACCCATGATGAGAAAATATTAGATTTGTTTCCTTTAATACTCTGAAAGTATTACTGAACTTTTCTTCATGTTAAATCCATGTTATCAATAACAGTATCATTCAAAGTTTGTCTGTCAAAAGCAATGCAAAGATCACCGAAATTTGTAAGTTAAAAATATGGTATGTTTTTGTGCCTTTTGTGCTGACTGTCATTACAGGCTTTTTTGAAAGTTACCTCAAAAGTGATTTGGTGATCACTTGTACCTAATTTTTCTACCACTTCAACATAACAAATGAGATCCTCATTTGTTGTGGGAACTGAATCTGACTGCAAATGAGGATCTTGTACATAATGTTAAAGTGGGAGAAAAGTTTGGTACAAGTGATCATTGACTAAGGAGGATCTTTGTTTCATTGTGTAGGTACTGAGTGTTAATGGCTGTTAAGCAGCCAGGGATTGTTCTTGTGTGGTTTACAGTTTTGTTATATTTGGTTATGACAGGATGTGTGATGAGGTTTAGTTTAGAGTGGAGTGGTTGAATTCTTTGTGGAGAAAACCAAGGAATTCTTTTTCTCGTTTTCATAAAAATGCACGAACAAAATTTTCCTTGTCTTCCTTGTACCAGTACTGTATTTGAATTGAAAGAATTTAGTTTGTTCTGACTGTAATGTAAAAATTATTTTTATTAATTGTATAATTTGTATGACCAACAGACTGAATTTGTATATTCGGATTTTAGGTAATATAATGAATATCTAGAAATATCAAATTTGCAATTATTTTATGAGATGATTATCAATTTTCTTGAGTAGAATTTAGATATTGGTATATTTCCCAAAATAACTACTATGCTTTTAGAATGAAACTTCATATTTTACTCTACTGTATTGATCAAGAAACAAGCACAATACAGGAGAAGTTTTATTGTCCATTATCTGCTGCTGCAGTAATATGAGATAAGAAGAATTATTGTTACTAGAGTGTTGAGAGAATGAATTTGTAAAGAGATTGATAGTCACAGAAATTGTCTTCTTTTGTTCATATATGTAAATTGTATCTAGCAAGATTTTTTCATCACTGTTATTTGCATTAAATTATGATATTGAATGTTGCTGGTTTAGGATACAATGAAGTTCATGTATTCTGTTTTTATGATTAACAGATGCAGACTTATGATAATGGTTTATATTTTGCTGTGACTCTTTTATCCTTCCTCTTTTTTGTTTACAGAGATTGATGTACTGTATCTTTAAGCTATGTGTTGAGTTCTTTTTTTATACAGCAGATTTTTCTAGTCTAACTTTATATGTTTTTAGTGTTTGAATGCCTGAGCATAACCTGACTTGACAGTACAGTATTTTGTAGTTGGATATGTGGGATAATGTTTGAGCTGCTGCTGTTAGGAATCAGAGTCATACCAAAGTTTAATGGAAATAGTGAAGATCATGGAAATTATGTCGTCCCTTACTGAGGTTAAAGTAAAAAACTGATCTCTCATTTCGCAGGGAATCAGACTAAGATGGCCTTTATTGATTCTTCCATGAGTAATGAAGATGACTACTTATGTAAGCAAAACCAAGCTTTTTACTAATGGTGTTTGGCATTGTTTAATTATTTTATTTGCTGCTAGGCACTAGAAATCATATTTTTTCAAATACTTACAAATCCTATTGGACTAAACTATTAACTTTATTCAACCTAACCTATTTTTGCCTTAGTAAGGATGAATATTTTGCTATACACATTTAATGGTGAACCATATCGAATGATTTTACTTTCCAGTCCATGTGTATCTACTCATCAACAAATGTCATAATATATGATCAATATTACTTCAATATTATATTCAGTGTTCAGCTTTTTTCCATATTACCACATTTGTTAACAGCTGATAACTTTATTATTTTTCTGTTTTCATGCTATATTTTCAGTAGAAATTTAGAATTAAAGTTGGGATGAATCCTTGTTAAATATATTTGTATGTATCAAAGATCATGTAGGCATAACATTAAATGTGAGGTACCCCTTTTGATGTTGTTAATTCCTAGATGAATCTTCCACATTTCTATCAGGATGACGAGCATTTTAAAAGGGAGAGGTCAATGGACAGAATATGTTTTGCACTGCTTGAATTGTTTGGGTAAGGTAAAGATAAAAAAGTTTCGAGATATCAGTTTTAATATAAAAGTGTAAGTTTAATTTGAACGGAACTCGTAAGCAACATATAGGTAAAGCTCTATCCTGTTCAGAATAATGAAAATACCAAAATTATAGGCTCCGTAGAAAATAAAAAGCAAATGTTATAGTTACCCTTTTCCCTGTATAGAAGTTTTACCATTTTCTGTGATCGTCAGTTTATTACCAGTCTGGTAAGGTCAGATGGCGTTGTAAACGCACATTTGGCGTTATATTTCGCGTAATGCAAACGTACATAAGTTACGCTTCTTGGTATGAAGTTCCTGAGATTTCGGCTGGCATCAAAACATGTCAAGACGACACGTTGTTGACATGGGATTCCAGAAAATGGGGAATTGTTTTTTGCTGTTTTTGTGATGTTGTGTTGAAAACTTTGTTTCATTGACTTTCAAGAATGACTCTAGTGATATTGTGTTCCCAAGGCGAGGTTCGTAGTATGCAGCGTGGCAGCCATTACCAAATATCAAGCACTCGACAATGTAAGGATGTTCTTCACAACCAAAAGACAGTACTATTGATGTCCACTTACAAGGTTAGTTAATATTTGTACAGACGTTCTGTAGTTTCAAGAGGTTTCAGTTTATTGCAGCTCAAATGCTTGATGCAGGTAATGTTAGGCATGTATGTAAACATTAGGTGTTTATAGAAGCCATCATGGAGTACGTCAGGTATATACGTAGTTCCACTGCAGTATTTCCTTATATTTTTCTATAATGTATTTCACCTCATGATTTACATCTTGTATAAAGCCCATTATAGAGGCTATGGGAATTTCGGAAGGGTCTCATTACGTAAATATCAACGTAAATAAGATTTAACGTAGTCCTGATATGAGCAATGGATCTGTTTATTAGAGAAATATTTTATAGAATACCTTTGGTAAAGTCATAGGCCACAGGTCTTGTGAGAAGTTAATATAGTTTAAGTTTAGGCGACCTTGTAGAACAAGTAACGGTTAGTAACTTGTGTATTACGATGGTTAAGAAACAAAAAAATCCACTTTCTCAGTAATAGAGTCTTATATTGGTCAATTTAGTGTGATTTTAGGAATAAAGTTAAAGATACTACAGAATATTTTCCCTCTAGTTGCCATTGTATTTTGATATGTAAGTCATCGTACAGAAATATTGGTAAATACATGGGATCTAATTATAAGGCTAACAGCTTTTTATATTTCTACTTTATACATTTCGTGCCTTACGACAGTTATTGAATAGACCAAACATTTTAAATGTTAGTTGGGAGCTTTGAGTTGCAGGACGACCAAACACAAGCATTTCTTACAATGATCAAGTAAAGTAAATATGTAGGTGCGTGTATAGGATCCTCCCCAGTGTACATGAAGCTAGATTAGTTTGGGTGAAATATTTATACATTCCTACACATGGGTGTGAGCTAGATCACTTATTTATATAAGTGGAGTAGAAATTGAAAACAAAAAAAAAAGTTACATGTTGATTCGTATGTACTCGGTACTGTACTGCAGCATTATGGCGAAGTCCATGGATGTCCGTTCATAATAACTTTAGAAATTTGATTTAAAATCCAAATAACAATGATAGGTGTATAATTCCTTCTAAAGGTGTATAATTCCTTCTTGCTGCATTTGTATCTTGATTTATATCCATAATCCTATTTTGACCATCCTCGTCATAACTTTCGTCGAATCGTCAGTCTATATTATTGAATCAGTACTTCATTATACACCATTTGTGTTATTCAAGAAATACATTGTTGGCAGTTTTAAACGTAACCCCTACAACCAGTTTACCAATATACTCGCAGTTTAATTAATTAATTAGCCAGGAACGTACCCAATTTCTAAAACTGCTATTTTTCTTTTATTTCTTTCGGGAAATATTCCATGGTGGAAGAATTGGTTGACTACTTATGTTCTATTGACCATATTAGAATTTCTGGTTGGGAAAAATTTTATGAAGAATATTTTTGAATTATCATACTTCAGGAGGCATATTTTATTGGTCTATCCCTGCCGGATAACGAGTATATTTATATTACAATAGATATTGCAGTCATACATGAAAATAAGCATGATGTGATATGTTTTAATACCTCAAAGGAGAGGATTGAAGCCCATATTAACCAAGGATCTTTACCATTGGGGTTTATCCGGTCAGTTTGGACTGCCCATAATTTTGCCTTCTTTTTGCGCCTGCGTGATTCATTACATTGAATTGAATGAAGTGACATATCAGCTGATTTCACGTAAAACTGAAATTATAAATGGATTTTGTAAGCTAAATGCTTTAGATGCATTTAACTTATAGGCGAATACCGTTATTGTCACTGTCAAGCTTTATAAAGCTTGTTATGTTATTATGGTGATAGGAATGGTCATGTTTAGCTGGTTATCAGAATGAACATCAAACTAGACGGATGGAGAACATCCATCATTACGATAAGTCTAACTGTAATGTAAATGTCTTGGTATGTTCATCTTTAGTAGATATGTTATGACGAGCTGTCCATCAGGAAAGTGAAAATCAAACATATTCTTTAAACACTTTAATATTATGATGAGTTTAATGGATAATGGTGTACATCATTATTAATGGCATATGTTTCTTTGCCTCCGTGCCCCGTGCCTGCCGTGGTGTCAGGTTCAGGATGGACTACGTCCCCTTGTTAATGATATATTACACTTAACTGTTATGGAGGGATGATCTGTTTGTTCTCTGGTAATTGAGTCAGTCAGATGGAAGAATCAAGCCAGCTATAGAGTGAACGTTTCTCAAGCATGGCTGCTTTAGCTTGTCTTTGATCTTAGTGCAATAGACACAGTTTATGTGGGTGAATTGTATATTACGTCTGCCAAGCCATTCAGTTTCAATTGAGGTAAAGTAAATGATTCGTGAAGCAGAACTAAAATACGCTGGACTAACCTAAATGTAGACATTTAGCCTGACCAGCACCCAAACGTGAAAAGGGCATGTAACGTTGAACTAGGCTTCGTAAATTATGCCAAATAATACAGGTTGAATTTAACATATTTGATGCGATAACCACATTGAATTCACCCAGCATTGAGTCTGTCATGTATCTGAGAATACATTAGAATACAGTAGCATTTGATACGTGCTGTGGTATATGTATTACACAGACTGAAAAGGTAAAAGAAACATCTTGGTTTTATTGTGTACTGCTAGATAAGAATTTAAGTCAAGAAATTTATTAGATTTCTTAAGTAGATTTACTTAAATAGGGTATTAGAGGGAATATTTTTGGTTAAACAAGTAACCTGCTATTGATTAATCATCGGAAATTGGTAGGATAGATAGAAAATTTATGAATTTAATGGAGAACGTACAGCTATTATGTACCGATATTATATAGACATTCAAGGCCAGTATTATGAATCAGAATAACCCTTTCATCGTTGAAATTTCAAGTTAACTAAAGGAAGAAGATATGATGCAGAATTCGACTCATTACAAGAGAGTTGATATCATTGGTTTAGCCAGTGGGTAGGAGGAAATTTTCCATGTATTATGATACATTTGAACCAAAAATTTATCAATATTTCGGTACCTGTGTTGGAATGCATATGCCACATTGTATAAGAGATTAAAACCCACAAAAACAGGTAGACGTTGGTGATAAAATGGTTGCTTGATCCAATAGAAACCAGACGATATTTGCTTTTATATTATCCCAAAGCGAAACTTATTATGTTGTCACGCATTGTCATGCTTTTTGCCTAATTCATTTTCTTATCTCCCATAAGTTTTGTTCGCTTTAATGGAGTAAGTTGACCCGTTTCCAGTAATTTTTTCTGCATCATCAGACATTTATGATGCACAATGTTTGGGAGTGATGAGTAGGAACTTGTATCAGTTATACGAAATTCACTTATATAATGACCCATTTATCGTAACTGATTACATTTTACTCTGAAATGCAAGTAATTTTCCATGATGTAATTACTGGTAACATTATGATTTAGTCATATGAAAGTAATTCTGCTCTTTATTTCTGGTTTTTCCCGTTCTATTGGGAAAGTTGTTTGAACCCTTGCTGAAAATTACAGGTAATTCAGTATATGGGAATATTAAGACTCAGGGAAGTATTGGTATCATGTTCAAAATACATAATTATATCATAATTTCTGATAAATAAAACTGTAATGTTACATACCATAATATTCAGATACAAGAGGAGGGTAAGATGTATAACTTTACATTATTATTATCATTATTGTTATTATTATTATTATTATTATTATTATTATTATTATTATTATTTGCACTTGCAAATAGATATTAGGAAGAGACAACCAGAAATACACTTCCCCATTTTATTAGTAGTCTTTTGGAGATGGAACATTCCTCTAAAAAAAAAAAAAGATATCTCCCTCTGTTCTCTCAAGTTTCAAAATGTATCTCTTCAAAATGGTTGGAGGAGAGACTGTGTGTAATATTGCTGAGTATCATCTGAAGCTGTACCACTGGTGACACATCATGAGGAGTGTGGTAATGTGGAAGCGGGGTTCACGGTGAGGGTGTGGGAGAGATGCACCAAGCATGCAGCATCCACCTGCAGTATGTCTAGCGCCTTCCTGTCTCCATCATGCGCATGAGCAGGTTGAGTGTGTTGTCCATGTTCTGGGCGCAGGAGGCGGATCCTGTGCAGGACCTGCGGGAAGATATTGAAAGTAATGATGACGATGATGATAATGATAACGATAAAATGTTTACTGAAGTGAGAGAATCAAGCGCGGAAACTGTTCTGTCGAAGAAGATACACACTGCAATTGAGAAGGTTCTTTAGCACGATAGATTATGACGGGATGAGTCTGTTTGTTCATGTGTTATGTGAGAAACATTTTGATTAGATGATTTCTGTATCTTCCCGGTTTATTTGATGTTCGATGTTAAATTCGCGTGTAAAAGTGTTTTAGGTTATGAGCGGCCATGTCTGTGTTGAAGCCAAACACGTAACTATTTCTTGGAAGGGTCGTGCGTTGTGATGTTTGAAGTTCTCTCTGTTATGGAGAACAAGTAGATTGACAGCTGCTCATGACTCGATGGTTGTAGATTACTGTTCTTCATTCATATCACACACACACACACACACACACCTAAGCGGTCTGTTCCATTCCTCGGGTGGGGCAGGGGCGCCGGCTGCCACGGGGTAGGCTGGTTCTTGAGCTATGGCGCCCTCTGCCAGGAGCGCTTCTGGCTGCCTGCTCCTCAGGCCCGCCGCCGTCGCCTCCTGCATTAGGCGCTGCCGCAGGTAACGCGATCGGTCGTACGAAGGCCGCAAGACGGGCTCGCCGGGCTTGCGGTAAGGGCCTGGAAGGTTATGAAGGGAGGTGTAGGACATTGAAATGTGTAATGGGTTAATTATATTTGTAAACAGAAGCTGTCATATCTCAAAAGGATATTAACATTACGTGAACATGAATTAACCTTTTGATCGGAAATGTTTTTCTTTCCTTTTTTTTTAATGAAACTTGAAACTGTTCTTAGTATGCAATTGACGTAAATTGATCCATTATGTTTGATGGATTTTGTTGCCAACCCTTCAGAACTGTCAAGACTGCTCAGGTAATGGGAGAGTTTGATGAAGTTAACGTTCTCAGAAGTGAAGCAAGAGAAGTTCCGATGTGTTTGCATTACTCCGTGTCTCGCTATACTCTCCCTTCTTAAGGGAAGAAGGGAGAGGAAGCGGGAACTCATAAGATAATGATAGAAAGGGAAGAGGGGAGAGGAAGCGGGAAAGCATGTGATAATGATAGAAAGGGAAGAAGAGAGAGGAAGCGGGAAGTCATAAGATAATGATAGAAAGGGAGGAAGGGAGAGGAAGCGGAAAGTCATAAAATAGTGATAGAAAAGGAAGAAGGGAGAGGAAGCGGGAAGTCATATTATAATGGTAGAGGACAGTTGAGG
>JAUUDZ010060765.1:0-10267 GCA_032361705.1 Panulirus versicolor | reverse complement strand
CTGTTAAAGAGAGACTTTTGGATATTAATCTGCTGAGAAGGGCAGCTGGAGGATGCTTGAATACTACCTTTTGGAGGCGAAGGTAAAGATTTGTAGAAGGTTTCAGAAAAAAAGAGAGAATATTGGGGTGAAGAGAGTAGTGAGAGTGAATGAACTTGGGAAGGAGACTTGTGCGAGAGTGTTTCAGGAGAGATTGAGAGTAGAATGACAAAAGGTGAGAGCAAATGACGTGAGGGGAGTGGGTGAGGAATGGGATGTATTTAGGGAAGTAGGGATGGCTTGCGCAAAAGATGCATGTGGCATGAGAAAGGTGGGAAGTTAGGAGAATTGAAAGGGTATTGAGCGGAGGGAAGAAGAAGTAATGTTAGTGAAAGAGAAAAGTGAAGCGTTTGGACGATATTTACATTGAAGTAGTGCAAATGAAATTCCATCTCTACGGAGACACACGTAAAACCACATATCTATCGAAAGATATATGTAGAAATCTCAAGAAAATAATCTTCATTTCTCCGTATCTCTTTCTTGAAGGCCTTCGCTCTGGAAAAACCTGGGAGATGTGTAAAAGAAAGCGGCAAGAGGTCAAGAGAAAGGTGCAACAGTTGCAAAAGGGGGCAAATATGAGTTGGAGTGTGGGAGTATCATTAAATTTTAGGGTGAATTAAAAGATTTTTTGGAAGGGGGTAGATAACGTCCGTAAGACAAGGGAAATAATGGGAACATCGGAGAAGGGAGCAAGTGCGGAATTGATAACAGGTAGTAATGGAGTGAGAAAGAGATTGAGTGAGTATTTTGAAGGCTTATTCAATGTGTTCGATGATAGAGTCGCAGATATAGGGTGTTTTGGTCGGGGTGGTGTATGAAGTAAGATGGTCAAGGAGAATGATTTGGTAAAGAGAGAAAAGGTAGTGAAAGCTTTGTGGAAGATGAAAGCCGGCAAGGTGGCGGGTTTGAGTCGTATCACAGTGGAATCTACTAAAAAGGGGGTGACTGTGTTGTTGAATGGTTGGTAAGGATTTTCAATGGACCAAGGTGATATGCGTGAGGATTGGCGGAATGTATGCATTTTTACAAAGGCAAAAGGGACAAAGGTGAGTGTTCAAACTACAGAGGCATAAGTTTTTTCTAGAATTCCTGGGAAATTGTATGGGAAGGTATTGATTGAGAGGGTGAAGGCATGTACAGAATAACAGAGTTGGGAAGAGCAACGTGGTTTCAGAAGTGGTAGAGGATGTGTAGATCAGGTGTTTGCTTTGAAGACTGTATGTAAGAGATACTTAAAAAAACAAATGGATTTGTATGTAGCATTTATGGATCTGGAGAAGGCATATGATAGGGTCGAAAGAGATGCTTTCTGAAAAGTGTTAAGACTACATAGTTTTGGAGGTAAGTTGTTAGAAGCAGTGAAATGCTTTTACCAACGATGTCAGGTATGTGTACGAGTAGGAAGAGAGGAGAGTGATTGGTTATCCGAGAATGTCGTTTTGCGATAGGGGTGTGTGATCTTCCCATGGTTGTTTAATCTATCTATGGATGGGTTGGTTAGGGAGGTAAATGCAAGAGTTTTGGAGAAAGGGGCGGGTATGCAGTCTGTTATGGATGAGAGGGCTTGGAAAGTGAGTCATTTGTTTTTTGTCGATGATACAGCTTTAGTGGCTGATTTGGGTGAGAGGCTGCAGAGGTTGGTGACTGAGTTTGGAAAAGCGTGTGAAATGGAAAAGTTGAGAGTAAATGTGAATAAAAACATGGTTATAAGGCTCACTAGGATTGAAGGACAAGTTAATTGGAATGTAAGTTTGAATGGAGAAAAGCTGGAGGAAGTGAAGTGTTTTAGATATCTGGGAGTGGCCTTAGCAGCGGATGGAACTATGGAAGGGGAAGTGAGTAACAGGGTGGGGGAGGGGGCAAAGGTTCTGGGTGCGATGAAGAATGTGTGAAAGGAGAGAACATTATCTCTGAGAGCAGAAATGGGTATGTTTGAAGTAATAGTGGTTCCAACAATGTTATATGCTTATGAGGCATGAGCTATAGATAGGGTTGTACGAAGGAGGGTGGATATGTTGGAAATGAAATGTGTGAGGAGAATATGTGGTGTGAGGTGGTTTGATTGAGTAAGTAATGAAAAGGTAAGAAAGATGTGTGGAAATAAAAAGAGTGCGATTGAAAGAGCAGAAGAGAGTGTGTTGAAATGCTTTGGACATATGGAGAGAATGACTGAGGAAAGAGTGACAATGAGGAAATATGTGTAGAGGTGGAAAGAAGAAGGAGAAGTGGGAAACCAAATTAGAGGTGGAAGGATGGATCGAAAAAGATTTTGAGCGATCGGTGCATGAGCATACAGGAGAGTGAGAGGCGTGCAAGGAATAGTGAATTGGACGGATGTAGTATGCTAGGTATATGAAGTGTCTGGGTTAAACTATGGAAGGGTCTCTGGGACCTGGATGTGGATAGGGTGCTATGGTTTCGGTGAATTACACATGACAGCTATAGAATGAAAGTGAACGAATGTGGCTTTTATTATCTGTTTTCCTGGCTTCGTTATGCCTCTGAATTCCCAAACTACAGGAGCCACCATTTAACGTGTACCCGTACAGGGTGCTCTTTATTCAAACGGTGACCCAGACCTGAGCTGCAAGGAGATTTGCTGCACAGTCACCCCCGGAAGTTATCGTTTCACTTCTTGGGTAGTATTCTCGTATGTGGCACCACTGCAATCACTTTCTATCCTCTCTTTGTCCTCCCTTCGGGTATGGTGAAGGGGATGGGGGACAGCGTGGCATCATCCGTTCAGAGCAACAGATAGTTTGGGAACACTTGGCCATGTGTCATCATTACAGATGCATCATAGCATTTTCTTATGCAGCACATAACCTGGACAATAAACTTAACTAGATAAAGGGGATAACTGAATAACGATTTGTCGTACAACATATGTTATAGTTATTTTGTTGCAATAATCATAGCATATGTTATAGTTAATTTGTTGTATTAATTATACTCTATTCATATACGTAGCGGAAAACCTCTAGTATTAGTCAAACAGTCATTACTATCTCTGTTATGATTTGATGTCTAGTATGAGGTATGGGTAATGTAGGGTACACGGGAAATAAATGACAGCTTGTATGGTAGTGACTAATCCCGGGCAGCCCAACGGGCGGTGTTGAGAGGGATACTGATTCTATCAAGGCTCAGGTCACACTAGTACTTCGTCTTGTTACCATCCTCTCTGGAGATGAGCTTCTCTGAAGGGAACCTTGCACATCGAGGAAGGATCATTAGGTTGAGAGATGAAGGTCTCTCGATTACAGTTGTAACAAGGGAGATGTAATGCTCTCAGATTACATTTAACCATTGCTTGCAGAGGTGAAAGGCCTCGGGTAGAATCTCTTAGACCGTCGTAGAATTGGTAAATGAAGGACGTCGTAAGAAAATAGAAGAATGTTGGAAAAGATCTAGGTACATCCCATCACAAGTGCTGTTGCTGCTGAAGACGAACGTCATCTAGACGTGCCAGTTAACGCAGTTAGGAGGTAGAATTGGGCAGGTAATCACCAAAGGACACCAGCCGATAAAGGGACTCGTGGAGCAGCACAGAGAAGCAAGACTACAGTTTACCTAATAGTTTGTCACTGAAGACCTGGCATGTTGGGGCATAGGGTCATTTTTTTCAGACGAATGATCATTCAGCTTCACTACATATTAAACGTGTTCATTGGTGGCGACCAGTCAATATGAAACATGGCCGCCAACATACACATAAAGTGGAACTGGTGAGACTAGCTGCACCCCTACGGCACTGGAGACCTGGCAAACATGACTGGGAGGTTTATAGACGACAGGTATCTAGAGTTCCCATCTTGAGAGGCCTATAGTCATGCAGGTATGTCATGCATGTAAACTAAATTCACTACACACAATATATTTTCATGAAAATGACTTAATTACGGTAAGCGGTACATAATGTAAGCTTATATGATTTAAAGAGAACAGTACAGAAGTTTATTCATAAATTCTTTTCTAGAATAATTTCCATAAGAAATCATTCTTCTTGTATCTATATACTTACATTACTGCGACCTCTTCAGTTAGCTTCACAAATGTATAGATATATGATTTTTTAGGCCTTTGTTTTCTTTTTTCAGGATAACATCATTGTCCATAATCCCAGGATCATCTGGCGGTGGTTCCAGGAACAAAGGGATGTCGAGCTGCTGAACTGGCTCAGTAAGGGGCGGGACTTAAACCCCATTGAAAATGTGTGGTGGGCAAATGTGGTTAACGCTTGGAAGCTTGAGGCAAGGGCGTACACCTCGGCAGCTAGTGAAACACACCATGGCAGAGTGGGAACGTTTCCACAGGAACCCACTAGTTAAAAACAATCACGTGGCACCTGTTCCAAGTATGCTATAAGATATCATTGATAGTAATGGAGGATGGACCGACTGTCAAGCAATTGTTTTATGTTAATGTTATATGCTACTGACGTACGTATATTTCCTATCTGAATAATACTATTCGTATGCTCTTAAGATTACCCCAATTTTTGGATGAATCATGTTTGTTTTTGCATTGAACAAATAAGTATGTTACCATCACTTTTCCATGAAATGACCATTTTCTGGATTATCACTGGTTGCTGATGCATGGACTTTAGACTGATATAAGCTGGATGAAAGTCGATATTACAACTTACCCCACACTTATCATCAAGCTGGCCACATATTCCTCTGGATGTTTTTAAAGTCTCCTACTTCTGTGAAATAATCTAACTACTGAATTTTCTAATTTAGGAATAATGTATGAATGAATACACAGTCTTCTTAGCATTACCACCAAACACAGTAAACGATTTATTCTTTCATTCATTAGGTATTAAAGATACAAGAGAATATTACAGTGACACCTTCTGTGCCACTCTGTATTACCTTTATCCCTCTATGACACCTCATGTGCCACTCTGTAAAGCCATTACCCCTCCATGACACCTCTTGTGCCTCTATATTGCTAGTGTCTCTCAGCCTTCCTAGCGACCACACTCGTATTCCCGTCCACTGCTAACAATGCCCTATGAAAGATATCTTTTCCTCTCACCTTTAACCTAACACGTCCAGCTCTACCCTAGTTAATCTATATCATATCTTTTATTACCTTTTCATAAGGAAAATATGTATGACCCACTGCTTACGGCAACATCAGTAGATACAGGGAGGGAGCCAAGTGAGGGAGAGAAACAGGAGGGAATACAGGAACGGAAATGGGAAAGGATTTATGAAAATGATAAGCACTAATAAAAGAAATATAACACACAATATATGCCTGAAAATGATGAAGAGTAGAGAAATTATTTGAAAATAGGATGGAAGGTGATGGTAACTTCGAAGCCTCGGGTTAGTCCATCCAGTTTACGTTGCTGCCATACAAACTGGAGATTGTTTTCCATTTGCCCTCGAGTGAGCCATATCATATATGGCTCACAATAATAGCGGAGATAATCATGACTGTTTTCGATTCAGTAATGCAACGGCATTCCGATACTCATCTGAATAAATAAGAAAAATTACAACAAAATAATTGTAAAATACGTTATATCACAATCGTTAATCAATCATATTTTGTTTAGGATTGCTGTCAACATTTCATGGTGCGCTTAAGGCTAATGTAACATAAGTAACAGGAAAACACAGTGTTTCAAATATGATGTACAGCGTGTGAGAGTATTTACACGCATAACTGTCTGTCGCTATGACCGTATGGTGGCCCTGTCCACCTTCCCCTAGTCATATCCCCATGGAATGTAAGGGGGACTATACGTGCTGGGTCTTTATTAATTTTTGAAAAGAAAAATGATACCAAAATACATAAACACATTCATATGAACAGCGATAGGCATAGAAGAAGCACCGAGTAAGTGGTACTGTTTCCTGAGAACACTAAGGTGGGTTTAAGTATACAACTAAGTAATATGCTTATCCTACGGCAAGCTCATGTACCTCTGTGCATTCCCTGCTTTCTTATTATTGCTTTGACCTACCATGTGTTACAGGCGATTTACTCATTTAGCAGACAAAATTCGTGAACGTTCATAGGAGTAATAACACCTGGTGATATACGTCTCTGAGTGGGAAGGCTCATTGCGATCAGTTCTTACCTTCAAATCACAAATATTACTCACACTCTACACTGCTGATTTGTGAACTCTAGGTTAAGGTAGTAAATAATGCATGTTCACGAATGGTATCGGATAACACAGCTCGTTCAGTATGACAGTGGATAGAATACAGATGGCTGCACTAAGGAAGATATATGAGCCATCGAAAATATCATCCAATAGGGAAACTTAAGGAAAATGAAAACCAATCAAAAGCTCGAAAGACCTGGGAAGAGCACGTGCATGCAGCTGGTCATGTGCCTCGGTATCACGCTGGAGACTTTCCAAGATATTTTCCTGATTCAATGAAATATTACCCTAACTCTCTCTACAGTACGACGCTTTTTGCGGTATGAGTGAAAATGTTAGCACAAATGAAGAGTTCAGTAAATGGAGAAAAATCCTCTTTACGCAATTCATCTAAGCTGAGGTATTGTTCGTTATCTGACTTTGTTTTCATTAGATATCATTATGATCCTTATTCACCAGCACATCTTGTGTTTGTGAGGAACATTTTCTTTTCATGAAATTTTTTTTCTTCGACATTGATGTATTTCAGTAATTCATCATAAGAACTTCATATACCCTCTACAGTGTTACGCTAAATGTATTTGAGAAGAAAATCAGCCCTGGTGCTTCATTTTCTTGTAACCTTTATCATATGAGTATGAATGTATACACATAGGGAAAGGTCCTTAACTAAAAGGAAAAAATCGTTTTCAAGAATAAATCATTATAGCTTTTTTGTTTGACATTCACGTGTTAAAGTCTTGTTATAAGATATCTTTCTAACCCTTGTTTAGGTACTATTCTTTTTTTCTTAAAAATCTTTATTTCATCTACATATTATTCTGAGGTTTATCTATATTTTACTGGAATTGGGAAAACATCTCTATAATGTACAACGTATATTTTTCAGAAATCTCACTGAGTTAACACTAAGGTTATCAAAAGGAAATTAACCCCAGTGGTTTTCACTGTATATCTTTAAAACATTGTAAGTGTTTCCTGAAAAAAATAATATCTCAGAATGAGTTACGTCAACCTACTGGTAATTTTGTGTGGCTCCTCACCGTGTTACATCGTCCAGGCTCAGTAAATATTTATCAACTGTCCCGTGTGGTCCCTTGAGTCAGGAACTCTTAACTTGAACAGTGAAAAATTAAAATTCCCCAGTGTCTGTTCTGGACGCTACTAAAGTTTCCATACAGCTCATACTGATATGTGGTCAAATGCTTTCCATTTGGTGTAGTTATCACTTCCACTTTTGGGTCAGCCATTGGTAAATATCGGTTTCAAGGGCTAAAATCTCACATCCTGACTTCGATACGCTAATAATGGGTAAAGGAAGCAAATCACCAATTTAATTCATTTTTAGGATCTGAACATAAAAATGCCACGTTCCTTTGGTGTTACTACAGTGATTCACCAATTCGTATCTACTATTTCGGGTAATATACTTAGAATCGTTGTAATGATAAAGTATATCATAAATCTTATGAAGTATCAGTAAAGTACATATTAGTCGTATATACGCGCGACCAGCGTTAAGCGAACTGCAAATAAAGCCTCGTCACAGGCATTCCCTCATTCCTAGACCAAATGCGATGGCTCTCCCTCCTCCTCGTATAACTTGCAAAATTTTTACTACAAGGCGTTAGTGCTTCTGCTTGCAAAGATATGCGCTAATGCGTTTATATTTAGTAAGGGTGATAGTTTTGATTCGTAAGTCATTATGATTTCGTAGTTTGCCCTGTTGTTAGGCTCCAGCTGCGTCTCTAAGTAGAATTCCATATACCTGAGTTGCCTCACCTTTCACCTACCGATCTTTTGTGTCGGTATGGAGTGGGCAAAGACTTAATGAAAAACTTATATGGTTGCAAAGTCTCACAATTTATGGTTACAAGTTCATTGAATCTTTTGCTTCCAACAGCGAACCTTTTCTTCACACAACAAATCATTACTCTTTTACATCTCATATGTTTAGTGTTTTGACCCAGAATGCAACAGCTCAAAGGATAAGAGTATCCAAGCCTTGAAAATATTGCTCCTGTGGAGTCATTGCTCCTGAATCGTGAATTTCAATATCAAAAGTGTGCCGGGTGAGCAGAGTGGTGAGGGTGGTCTGAGTGGTGGCAACAGAGTGGTTGGATAAAAGTACGTCTAGAGGCAAGGTGACCTGTGACTGGACTGTACAGAGACCTTCACCAACATGAATGGAGTGATGAGACTTACTGGAGTGATCCGCGTTGGTCTTAGATCTTTAAAGAAATAAGGGATTTTGCTTTGGAGGCACATGATTGCGTAGACAACGCGATGCTACATTACTTTTTATTTAGTATAAGCTTTCAATTCGATAAACGTGCATTGTGTTGCTTCTTATCCCCTTATGTGTCTGCAAAGTCTTCTTATATTTCTACTCTCTGCAGGCACGTCTTAGCGGGTAGATTTCACGACGATAGAAAGAAAATCTATAAGTGTCGATATGTATTTGCCAAATATTCACAAATACTGTGTCTTTGAGAAATACGTATTCTGTAGCATCTTGACAAAGATATCAAAATATTTGTAGCATCATACAGTTTAGTTTACAATGTCGCTTTTATATCGAAAGAAGATAAGAGGAAACTCTGGTGTTATAACAAATATTTTTGTTAATATCAATACTTTCCTTGCAGAAAGTAAAAGGAAAAACGACAACACAATACTAATTTCTGTGCTTCGTGTTATATGTTACAACAACATTTACTCTGATCTGGTAAGGCAGTAGAATGATCGTCGTCAGATAGAATATCTGATGCAACACCAGTCCATTAAAGATCTGTCTCTGAGTGTTGAAGATATGTAGTGATCGATCCTGTCTAGTGTTCTTTAAGATGATGGTAAGCATTTTTTCTATATTAAGGAGAGCTTCTGTGATATGAAGACACAAAGTGTCTAATTTGTATAGATTCTTTTTTATCTTACCTCCAGTTGTCTTGTTAGTTGGGTCCACGTTTAAAGCCAGGAGTGCAGCTTGTTGGCGATGCTTCGTGATACGTCCAGAGATGGTGGTGGAGAGGATGGTGGCTCTCACATAAATCTTGTTATCAAGGAGTTTACATCCTTCCTCTCGACACGTGAATCCATAATTTACGTGGAAGCTCTGGGGAGGATTCAGATTTGGGTTGGTGTTGTTGGCCAAAACAATTCTTTTAGTCTCTGATCTTGTAATGAATTACACGTTTGAAAAGGGTAGCTGGGTTGTGAGCCCTTGGTATTGTTGGGGATGATACTTCGGAGTATCCTTTTGTAAAAGTAGATCCCTGAAACCTGCAGTACTTAAAACAGCATAACTGATATAACCCACTAGATTCTCCCCAACGTTATAAAATGGACAACTAGAGAACAATACTCTAACTCATACTCAGTCTGACATGTCAGGGACAGAGTTGGTAAATGTACAGTTGCCCCAGGTAATGATGTCATATTCTGCAAAATGTTTCGGAAAAAACGCGGTATCTAGCAACTACCTCCACCTCTCGCATCCCCAGGTCTTCTTTGTCTTTGCAGAGCTTCTCATAATAAAAAGCAATTCATAAGTCCACATTTAAAGTCTTATTCGATTTAAAGACATGGACGTATTTGGGTGCCCATAAGTGTTAAACGTTTTACTTTCTTTGGCGAAACGAGGTGGATATGCTAGCAGGCGCTGCCGGCTGTAATGCCACATTGCCGAAACTTTTATATCCTCACACATACAGAGTGCCCCACTCATTTTAGATGCCTCAAAAAACACTAGCAAAATGTTAAGTTATTCTGGAAAAAAAGAAATATAGACAGCTTACTAATTTGCTGTGACCGAGCTTGAGCTGGGCGGGTATGAAAGTGAAGGGGTGGGTGGGAGGGATTGGTGAGAGAAGATACATGTGCCACGATTATCATGAGTTGGTCAATTGTAATTGCTAAATAAACAACGTCTTTGCTATTGATACAACGATCCACTGTTTCTGTTATGTCATGACGTGCGTAAGTAAATAAGGTTTCCAAATGGCAACACCTACTTACTGGAGAGAGAGAGAGAGAGAGAGAGAGAGAGAGAGAGAGAGAGAGAGAGAGAGAGAGAGAGAGAGAGAGAGA
>JAUUDZ010060754.1:0-10267 GCA_032361705.1 Panulirus versicolor | reverse complement strand
TGTCAAAGAAGTAGCTAAACGTGCTAGGCAAGGTGGAGGATTATGAAAGAAGTAACTAATAGGTCCAGACAAGGTGGGCGGCTGTTGACGAAATTTCAACAGTGACAAATAAGTTTGGGGTTATCAATGAAGTATCTAATGGGCCTAGGTAAGTTTGTCGGTTGTTTTGGAAGTAACTGATAGGTTCAGGATGTTGGACGATTATTAACGATGTAAATGATGTCACCATGCAAGTTGGGCTATGTTAAAGAAGTAACCAATAGAGCTTAGCAAGGTGGGAGATTATTTAAGAAGTAACCAATAGGACCAGATAAGGTGGGAGGGTTGTTAAAGAAATAACCAATAGAGCTTGGCAAGGTGGGGGGATTGCTAAAGAAGTAACCAATTGGCCAGGTATGGTTGGAAGGTTGTTAAAGAAATAACCAATAGAGTTTGGCAAGGTGGGAGGATTGTTAAAGAAGTAACCAACAGAGCTAGGCAAGGTTGGAGGATTGTTAAAGAAGTAACCAATAGGGCCTGGCAAAGTGGGAGGACTGTTAAAGAAGTAACCAATAGAGCAGTCATCAAATAGGGCCAGGCAGGGTGGGTGGTTGTTAAAAAAGTGACCAATAGATCCAGGCAAGTTGGAGGTTTTGTTTAGATACACCTAGTAGGGCCAGTCAAGGTGGATGGTTGTTAAACAAATTTTTCATAGGCCAGGCAAGGAGGAAAGTTGCTAAAGAAGTAGCCTATATGGCCAGGCAAGGTGGAGGATTCTAAAAGAAGTATCCAATAGATCTAGACAAGGTGGAGGATTGTTAAAGAAGTAACCAATAGAGCAGTCATCAAATAGGGCCAGGCAAGGTGGGTGGTTGTTAAAGAAGTGACCAATAGATCCAGGTAAGTTGGAGGTTTGTTAAAGAAGTAACCATTAAGGCCAGGCAAGGTAGTGTTTTGTAAAAATATTCCTAATAGGGCCAGTCAAGGTGGAGGGTTGTTAAACAAGTAAATTATAAGCCAGGCAAGGAGAAAAGTTGTTAAAGAAGTAGCCTATATGGCCAGGCAAGGTGGAGGATTCTTAAAGAAGTAACCAATAGAGCTAGGCAAAGTGGGAGATTGTTAAAGAAGTCACCAATAGGGCCTGGCAAAGTGGGATGTTGTCAACGAAGTAACCAATAGGGCCAGGCAAGTTGGAGGATTTTTAAAGAAGTAACAGATCAGACCAGGCAAGGTGGGTGGTTGTTAAAGAGGTAAACAATAGGGCCAGGTAAGGTGGGGGTTCTTAACGAAGTAACCAATGAGGTTAGGTAAGGTAAGTGTTTGTTAAAGAAGTAACCAATAGGGCCAGGCATGGTAGGAGGCTGTTGAAAAAGCAACCAACAGGGCCAGGCAAGGTGAGGATTGTTAAAGAAGTATCCGATAGGACCAGACAAGGTGGGATATTATTACAAAGGTGAATAATACGGCCACGCAAAGTGAGGGGTTGTTAAAGAAGTAACAATAGGGACAGGAAAGGTAGAGAATTTTAAAGAAATAACCAATAGGGCAGGCAAGGTGGAGCATTGTTGAAGAAGAACCAATTGGTTAATTCTTTAACATTCCTCCACATTGCCTGGCCCTATTGGTTACTTCTTTAACAATCCTCCATCTTGCCTATCCCCTATTAGTTACTTCATTACCCACCCTAAGCATGTCTGGTTCTATTGGTTACTTCTTTGATAATCTCTCACCTTGCCTGGCCCTATTGGTTACTTCTTTAACAATCCTCCACCTTGGCTAGCCGTATTGGTTCTTTCTTTAAGAATATACCATCTTTCCTTGCTCTGATCGTTACTTCTTTAACAACCTCCCATTTTGCCTGGCCCTTTACGTTACTTCTTTAACAATCTTCCACCTTGCCTTGCCCAAGTGGTTACTTCTTTAACAACCTCCCACCTTGCCCGGCCCTGAAGGTTAGTTCTTGAACAATCTTCCACCTTCCCTAGCTCTATTGGTTACTTCCTTAACAATCCCCCACCTTGCCTATCCCTATTTGTGATTTAATTATCCACCCCTTACCTTGCCTGTCACTGTTGTTACTTCTTTACCAACCGTCCACCTTGTCTGGCCCAAGTAATTACTTCTTTAACAGCCGCCCTCCTTACTTGGCCCTAGTAATTACTCCTTTAACAACCGCCCTCCTTACTTGGCCCTATTGGTTACTTCTTTGATAATACCCGACCTTTCCTGGCCCTATCTGTTACTTTTTTTTTAAAAACCATCCACTTTGCTTGGCTCTGTTGGTTACTTCTTTAACAACCACCGACCTTGGATCTCTCTGTTGGTTAGTTCTTTAATAATTACCCACCTTGCCTGGCTCTATTGGTTACTGTTTTAACAATCCTCCACTTTGCCTGGCCCTATTGTTTACTTCTTTAATAATCCCCAACCCCGCCTGACTCTATTGGTTATTCGTTTATCAACTTTCCTCCTTGCATGTCCCGATTTGTTATTTCTTTAAGAACCCCCACCTTGCCTGGCCCAATTGGTTACTTATTTAACAACCGCCGACCTTGCTTGGAACAGTTGGTTACTTTTTTAACAATTCTCCACCTTGCCTGGCCCAATTGGTTACTTCTTTAACAACCGCAGATCTTGCATGGAATAATTGTTTACTTCTCTAACAACCCCTCATCTTGCCTGGCCCTATTGGTTTCTTCTTTAAGAACCTCCCACCTTGCCTGGCCCTTTTCAGTTACTTCTTTAACAATCCCCATCCTGACTGACTTTATTCTTTTCTACTTTACCAATCCTCAACCCTATTAGTTACTTCCTTAACAACTTCCCACCTTGCTACGTTCTATTGGTTAATCTTTTGACAATCCTCTACCTTACCTAGCTCCTTTGGTTACTTCTTTAACAATCTCCCACCTTGCCTGGTCCTATTGGTTACTTTAATAATCTGCCACCTTCCCTGGCACTATTTGCTACTTCTTTAACAGTCATACACCTTGGCTGGCCCGATTGGTTACTCCTGTAACAATCCCCACCTTGCCTGGCTCTATTGGCTACTTCTTTAACAAATTCCCTCCTTGCTTGTCCCTATTGTTTACATCTTTAGTAATCTTCCAAGTTGTTTGGCCCTATAAGTTACTTCATTCACATTCCTCCACCTTGCCTAGCCCTATTGGTTACTTCTTTAACACCCCCACCTTGCCTGCCCCTATTGGTTACTTTCTGAACAGCCTTCCACCATGCCTGGCTCTATTGATTACTTCTTTAACAATACCTTACCTTACCTGGCCCTCTACGTTACTTCTTTAACAATCATCCACCTTGCCTGGCCTTAGCGGTTACTTCTTTAACAACCTCCTACCTTGCCTGACCCTGTAGGTTACTTCTTCAACAACCTTCCACCTTGCGTAGCTCTGTTGGTTACTTCTCTAACAATCCTCCACCTTGGCTGGCCCTATTAGTTACTTCTTTAACAACCGCCCACCTTGCCTGGCCCTAGTAATTACTTCTTTGACAACCGGCCTCCCTGTTTGGCCCTATTGGTTACTTCTTTGATAATTTCCCACCTTTCCTGGCCCTATTGGTTACTTCTTTAAAACCAATCCACCTTGCCTGGCTCTGTTGGTTTCATCTTTAACAACCGCCGACCTTGGATCGCTCTATTGGTTAGTTATTTGATAATCTCCCACCTTGCCTGGCCCTATTGTTTCCTTCTTTAACAATCCCCTACCTAGCGTGGCCCTATTGGTTATTTTTTCTTATAATTACCCCCATTATGCTTGCTCCTATTGGTTACTTCTTTAAGAACATCCCACCCTGCCTGGCCCTTTTGGTTACTTCTTAAACAATCCCCCATCCTGACTGGCTTTATTGGTTTCTTCTTTAACAATCATAGACCTTGCTTGGCTCTATTAGTTGCTTCCTTAACGACTGCCCACTTTGCTAAGTCATATTGGATACTTTTCGAACAACCCTCCACCTTGCCTGGCCCTTTTGGTTACTTCTTTAACAACCTTCCGCCTTGCGTGACCCTATTAGTTACTCCTTTCGCAATCCACCACCATGCCTGGCTCTATCGTTTATTTCTTTAAGAACCTCCCACCTTGTCTAGCCCTATTGGTTACTTTATAATACCCTACCTTGCCTGGCCCTTTAGGTAACTTCTTTAAAAACCTCCACCTCGCCTGGGCCCATTGGTTACTGTTTTAACTATCCTCCACCTTTGCTGACCCAATTGGTTATTTCTTTTACAATCCCCACCCTGCATGACTGTATTGGTTACTTTTGTAACAACTCTCCACTTACCTGGCCCAATTTGTTACTTCTTTAACATCTCCAACCATGCCTGGCCCAAATGGATACTTTTATAACAACCCCCCATCTTACCTTGTCCTATTTGTTACTTCTCTAACAACCCCTCAACTTGCCTGGCTTTATTGTTTACTTCTTTAACAATCCCCACCTAACGTAGCTCTATTGGTTACTTCTTTAACAAACACCCATCTTGCCTGGCTCTACTAGTTACTTCTTTAACAAACACCTAACTTGCTTGGCCCTATTTGTTCGTTATGTAACAACCACCCACCTTACTTGGCAGTATTGGTTATTTCTTTAACATTCTCCCACCTTGCTTGGTTCTATTTGTCAGTTCTTTAACAACCGCCCCCCTTACTTGGCCCTTTTGGTTTCTTCTTTAACAATCACCCACCTTGCCTGGCCCTATAGGTTACTTCTTTAACAACCATCCACCTCGCCTGGCCCTATTCGTTACTTCTTTGATAATCTCCCACCTTCCCTGGCTCTATTGGTTACTTCTTTGATAATTCCCCACCTTTCCTGGCCCTATTGGTTACTTCTTTAAAACCGATTCACCTTGCCTTGCTCTGTCGGTGTCTTCTTTAGCAACCCTCTACCTTGCTTGTTCCTATTGGTTACTTCTTTAATAATCTCCTACCTTGTCTGGCTCTATAGTTTATTCCATTCACAATCTTCCATCTTGCTTAGGCCAATTGGTTACTTCTATAACAATTCTCCAGCTTGCGTGGCTCTATCGGTTACTTCTTTAACAGCCTCCCGTCTTGCCTGGCCCTATCGGTTACTTTTTTAATCTCCCACCTTGCCAGGCTCTATTGGTTAATTCTTAAATAACCGCCCAACTTTTCTGGCCATATCAGTTACTTTTTTCCAATCCTCCACCTTGCGTGAATTCATTAGTTACTATTTCAACAACCGACAACCTTACCAAAACCTATCAGTTGCTTTAGTAACCACCCCTACCTTACCTGTCACCGTTGGTACTTCTTTAACAGCCACTCACCTTACCTGGCACTATTGGTTACTTCTTGAACCATCCTCCACCTTACCTGGCTCTTCTGGTTGCTTCTTTAACAATCCCTCACCTTGCCCGTCTCTATTGGTTACTTTTACACAACCTCCCACCTTGCTTGGAGGTATTGGTTACTTTTTTAACAATCCTTCACATTGCCTGGACCAATTGCTTATTTGTTTAGCAACTTCCCACCTTGCCTGGCACAGATGATATCTTCTCTGATAACCAACTACCTTTCCTGGCTCTATTGTTAACTTCTGTGACAATCCTCCACCTAGTGTGACCCTGTTGGTTACTTCTTTAACAACCACCTAGCTTGCTTGGCTCTATGTGTTAATTCTTTAACAATCACCAGCTTTGCTTGGCCCTATTTGTTAGTTTTTTAACTACCGCACACCTTATTTGGCCCTACTGGTTACTCATTTAACAACCTCCCACCTTGCCTGGCCCTTTTTGTAACTTCTTTAACAATCTTCCACCTTGCCTGATTCTTTTGATTAATTCTATAACTAACCCCTACCTTGCCTGGCCCTATTCTTTACTTCTTGAACAACCATCCAGCTAGATTGGCCCTATTGGTTACTTATCTAACTATCCTCCATCCTGGCTCGCCCTTTTGTTTACTTCTTTAACAATCTCCAACCCCGCTTGATTTCATTGGTTACTTGTTTATCAACTTCCCACCTTGCATGTCCTAATTTGTTACTTCTTCAAGAACTCCACCTTGCCTGGCCCAATCTGTTACTTCTTTAACAACGCCGACTTGGCTGACTCTATTAGTTAATTCTTTAATAATCTCACACCTTGCGTGGCCCTATTGGTTGCTGTTTCAACAATCCTACACCTTGATTGTCCCTATTGGTTACTTCTTTAATAATCACACACCCTGCCTGCCTCTATTGGTCACTTGTTTAACAGCTTTCCATATTGCCTGGCCCAGCTGGTTACTTCTTTAACAACCCTCACCTTGCCTGGCCCAATTGGTTGCTTCTTTAACTACCGCCGACCTATTGGTTACTTCTTTTAGAGCATCCCACCTTCCCTGGCCCTATTTGTTACTTCTCTAACAAACCCTCAACTTCCCTGGCTCTATTGGTTACTTCTCTAACAAACCCTCAACTTCCCTGGCTCTATTGGTTATTTTTTCAACAAACGCCCACCTTGCTTGGCCCTATTTGTTAGTTCTATAACAACCGCCCACCTTATTTGGCCGTATTGGTTAATTCTTTAACATTTTTCCATTCTTCTTAGTTTTTAAACGAATGCCCACCTTACTTGGCCTTTTGGTTCCTTCTTTGATAATCCTCAAACTTGCCTGGCCCTATAGGTTACTTCTTTAACAACCACCCTCCTTGCCTGGCCCTATTGGTTACGTCTTTAATAATCTCCCACCTTCCCTGGCCCTATTGGTTACTTCTTTAACAATCCTCCACCTAGCTTAGCCCTATTGGTTACTTTTCCAGCAATCCTCCACCTTGCCTGGCCCTACTGGTTACTTCTTTAACAAACCCCTACCTTGCCTGGTCCAATTCTTTACTTTTTTAACAATCCCCCACCTCGCCTGGCCCGAATGGTTATTTCTCTAACAACCGCCTTTCTAGTCTGGTCCTATTGGTTACTTCTTGAACAACCACACAGCTAGACTGGCCCTATTGGTTATTTCTTTAACTATCCTCCACTTTGCTTGGTCCTAATGGTTACTTCTTTAACAAACGCCTACCTTGATCTTACCTATTGGGTACTTCTTTAACAACCCTTCACCTTGCCTGGCCCAATTGGTTACCTCTCTAACAACCCCCCACCTTCCTTGGAGTAATTGTTTACCTTTTTAACAACTGCAGACCTTGCCTGGAACAATTGGTTACTTTCCTAACAACCACCCACCTTGCCTGGCCCTATTGGTTACTTATCTAACAACCTCTCACCTTCCATGGTCCTATTGGTTACTTCTTCAAGAATCTCCCATCTTGCTTGGCCCTATTGTTAGTTCTCTAACAACTGCCCACCTTACATGCCCGTATTGGTTACTTTTTTAACAACCTTCCACCTTACCTGGCCCTATTGGTTACTTCGTAAATAATCTCTCACCTTGCCAAGCCCTATTGGTTAATTCTTTGATAAAGGCCAACTTGCCTGGCCATATCAGTTACTTCTATATCAATCCTCCACCTTGCCTGTACTTATTAGTTACTTCTTTAACGACTGGCCATCTTCCCTAACCCTATTAAGTTACTTCATTAACTACCCCCCACCTTACCTGTCACTGTTGGTACTTCTTTATCAACTGCCCACGTTGTCTGGCCCTATTTGTTACTTCTTTTACAACCCCTACCTTACCTGTCACTTTTGGTTACTTCTTTAACAATCCTCCACTTTACCGGGCCCTTTTGGTTACTTGTTTAACAATCCCCACCTTGCCTGGCTCTATTGGTTGCTTTTATAACAACCTCCCACATTGCTTGGCCCTATTGTTTACTTTTTTAATAATTCCCTACCTTGCTTAGCCCTGTTGGTTCCTTCTCTAACTAACGCTTACCTTGCCTGCCCCTACTAGTTAATTCTTAAACAAACCCCAATCCCGCCTGGCCCTGTTGGTTACCTCTTTAACAACCACTTACCTTGACTGGCCCTATTGGTTAATTCTTCAAGAACTACCTACCTTGCCTAGCCCTATCAGTTTCTTCATTAACCATCCCCACCTTACCTGTCACTGTTGGTACTTCTTTAACAACCACTCACCTTGTCTGGCCCTCTTACTTACTTCCTTAACAACCCCCCACCTTATGTGTCACTTTTGGCTCTACTTCTTTAATAATCCTCCACCTTACTTGGCACTTTTCGTTCCGTCTTTAATAGTTCCCAACCTTGCCTGTCTCTGTTGTTTACTTCTTTAAAAATCCACCACCTAGCTTGGCCCTATTGGTTACTTCTTTAACAATCCTCTACCTTGCCTGGCCCTATTGGTTACTTATTTAACAATCCTCCACCTAGCATAGCCCTATTGGTTACTCCTTTAACAATACTCCACCTTGCCTGGCCCTACAGGTTACTTCTCTAATAACCTCCCACCTTTGCTGGCTCTCTAGTTTACTTCTTTAACAATCCTCCACCTTGCCTGACCCTATTACTTACTTCTTTAACAATCCACTTTGTCCAGCCCCATTAATTAGTTCTTTAACAACCGCCCACCTTGCCTGGCCCTATTGTTTATTCTAAACAATCCTCCATCTTGCGTGGTTCTATTGGTTAATTGGTTGATTTATTAACAATCCTCCATCTTGCGAGGTCCTATTGATTAATTGGTTAATTTATTAACAATCCTCCACTTTGCTTGGCGTATTAATTATTTCTTTAACAACCGCCCATAAGAGAGAGCCAAGACTGCTTCACAGATATGTCTGAGAAGTGTCTTCAGTTTGTGGAATTCCTGATGTGTTCTGACGTTGAATATTTTGTTCATTATAGGTCATCGTACTTGAATAAACACATAGAAAGGATAGACTACTACAGCGGCGTGTTATAAAAGAGAATCCTGTGAATGTCTTCTAACTAATGTTAGTATATATATCCTATAAAAGAGGAAGGTAAAGAAGTTATATGATATATATACTAAAGCTATGGAAGGATTAGAAAAGAACTGTGCAAGCTACTTAACAAGAAGCTGGTCAAATTCCTCCCTTAGTAACGTATACAAGGATGCAGTTAAGCGATTTATTTCGAATGCGGTAATAATGTATTTCTTCTTTACTGGGAGAGTCAATAGTTGGAATGGACTATCAACGAGTAAAAAACAAAAAGTAGAAAGGAACACAGTATAAATATTCGTGATTATGCTTGACAGTTTCTCGCCAAGTTCATGATTAATGTTGTATACGCCTCCGTGGTTATATATCATATATTCCTTTCTCTTCCCAGCCATTTATGTGTTTTTTTTTTCCTATTCTCGCCACACTTACCACTATACGTCTTATCTTTCAGACAGAACTCCGGAATGCTCCATTGTTTGTTACTGTTTGTATCTCTGCAGCTGCTTCCTGTCTTGTCTGAGCCGACTGGTTACCTCACTCTCGCTACCTACTGTTTTGTTCTGCCACGTTGCTTAATGCTGTAAGAACTTGCTGCCTTGCCTTACCATGGTGGTAATCATCCTTGCTGCTTCCTACCTTGCAACCACATGTCGGCTAATTTTCTAGTTGACTCCAAGCTTGCTAGATCCTAAGATTTATCACCTTAGGTTTCATATCTTGATTTGATATGTTCATAATATCGTATCTTGCTCACTCTGTCAGTTGTAACTTCAGAGCATATCTATCCCGGGAAACATACTTTAGAAAACAATTTTTGTGTTATATAGTTAATGGGTCTAATTCATTCATGTCCAATTCTTACTATATTCAAATTCACTACTGTATTTCTAATTCGTTTTCACTATACAAATCACAATTTAGAAATATTTCGGTTTCCCCGACATGGTTCACAAGGCCCAGTCTTTTTCCGTAGTCGAATCCGCATTCTTTCCTAGTTGCTAGTTTGGCTGCAGGCAACTGTTTCTTTATTATACTTTCTTCTCTATCTAAAGCGCCGAATTCAGATTTCTTTTTCTCTTTGGCACTGGAAACATCCTGGCCCAAAATTATCAGTCTTGTCCTAGTTCAGGGTCCATCATCACCCACTACTTCATCCACAGAATTGATTACCACAATCATTTTTCTTGAGTGCGGCTACATGAATCTCACCATCCATGATATCATCTACAACAGCTCCAGCACGGGACGTCATTATCCCACACACACACACTATCAAGTTTCTATACCGGTTCGCTAACCCTCCATCAGTGTGTGGATCATCCACACTCCTTCCCAGACAACTTGACACATTTCATCATCCAGGCATCTAAGCTTAACGTAATCTTTTTCATATTCTCTCTCTCTCTCTCTCTCTCTCTCTCTCTCTCTCTCTCTCTCT
>JAUUDZ010060732.1:0-10267 GCA_032361705.1 Panulirus versicolor | reverse complement strand
CGTGGCCTCACACTGGCCACCCACCTCCCGCTCTTCCCTGAGAAGTTCTCCAGGTATGTGAAACGGGGTTTCTGTATATATATATATATATATACCACCTACTTTGTACAGCAAGCTTCTTTACCAAGAGTTTTGAATAGACAAAAATCGTATACGAAACGAGTATGACAAGTAAAATCTTATACTAAAGTCGTAAACAAATCCTAATTCGTGCATTAGGAAGATCTAATTATATGATGATAGTCTAACATCACCCAGCCAGTCATGCATTGCTTATCCAGGTTCGCCTTCGCGCCATCGTTCGTAGCGGTGGCCGAGGAATACCCGTCCTACGTGGAGACATTCCCTTCATGGAACCCTGGCCAGCCGCTGAACTACGGAGGACCCGTAGCACAGTTGCTGGCACTGCTTGCTAGTAATTTTAATTTCACGTAAGTTGCAGTGTTTATTGCTCGCATAAGAGAAAAGAAAGTTGTACAGGTATTATTCGAAGGGAAGGAGTGCGTGTGTTTAGGAAATGTATAAGAGGAAGCGGACTCTTTTAATGCTAACACATTTCACCAGATTTTATATCACGTATTGCAGAATGTTTTAATCGCTTGATTTTATTGATCCTGATATGATTACAGAGCTTAAAGAAGATTTTTCCAGTGTTATATTCATGACTGTGTTTGCATAATGAATGTAAAGGTGAGTCATAAAATAGAATGAAATAAATATTGTATCCAGTTTAATACAGTTGAATTCTAGTTCGAACGTAAAGTAAATGGAATCTGGAACATGTCAAGCTTCGTGGTGATACACGTCCGTCTCGGCAGGTACACGTTCATTCGTTCGCTGGACGGACAGTGGGGGACGAAGAAGGCCGATGGGTCTTGGACTGGCATGGTGGGGATGGTGCTCAGGAAGGTGAGTGTAGACAGCAGTGTTTTTGTAGGTAATTTGACGATCACTAAGCCTGGTCATCGGTGGTTGAGTGGAGGTGGGAAGATGGGACACAGACAAGAAAGTGTAACACCCGAAATGATACTCTTTACTTTTTCATTTCTCTTTAGAGCACATAAATATAATCATTGTCTTTAATGTGGTCAAAGGTACTGTAATCCTGAAAGGAGTATTAATAACCATAACATAGCTTACAGAAGAGAAGATTAAGGGGTGACCTAATACAGGTATTCAAAGTTATCAAAGGATCTGAGAAATTTGAAGTCTGTTGCTTTTAAATGCTATATCAGTCTGATTTCACTGGGAGTATCAGATACATTTTCGAGGGTAAACTTTTTCATTCGAATTAGGCAAAGAGCTTTATCTTCAGCAACCGCTCAAAGAGGCGCAAGAGTTGCTAAAGCTCTTGTCATCACGTGAATGAGTAAAGGTAGGCTATGGGTGGTAAGACTTGCACCTTATAATTGTAGGCAGCTGTGGATAAGCTGATTCCTGCAGAGGTGCGAGGGTGAGTTTGACTCCTCGTTGGTCCTACACATGAGAAGGTAAGCTACTTGACAGAATAACCGGTTCAGGAGGAAGTCTCTGGCAAGGTAGAACCCATCGTAGTATTCATATTCTTGTGAGTAAAAAAAATCAGGTGTCAATTCTTGTTCTAAATCTCATCATTGTGATTCTTAAGAATTTAAGTGTCACAGTGACATACTGTATGATGTTCTGTTAAAGTGTTCAATGTGGGTTGATGCAGGAGGTTGACTTGGGCGTTGGTCCCTTCTCACTGAATGGTGTTCGTGCTGAAGTGGTGGACTACATGGACCTAGTCGTTCATGACACGCTGGAGATCATAGGAGGTCTGGGGCGGCCTGAGGTGGACCCATGGGGCTTCCTGCTGCCTCTGGGACCTCTGGTGTGGACGGCTATCCTGGCGGCGCTGCTGGTGGTGCCGGGGATGGTGTTGCTGCTGTTGTTCTGCTTCCCTCGTAACGCTCCACAGAGGGACACCTGGAAGAGGGACAATATCTTCTTGTATTTTCGCATATTATTACAACAAGGTAAAGAAATGTACAATCTACATAATACATCTAAGTATAGCAATAAGCTCAAAGTCTATGAGCCCCTTTTACGTACACAACAGTATGCCACTTATGTCTTGCTATGTTTTGACATACCTGCTGAAGAGGCTGTGATAAATTGAAATCTAATAAGGACGATTTTCGTCATGGAAAGGGTATAAGCCGGAGCCTGGGGAGTGGGGATGGGAGCGGCTGGTGCTGGGGTCGTGGATGATGATGGCTCTGGTGTTCTTCCGGAGCTACGACGGTAACCTCATGTCCATGTTGGCCGTCAGGTACATCCCGCAGCCCTACCAGTCCCTCAGAGACGTGCTGGACGACCCCTCCGCCACTATGATATGGGAGGCCGGCAGTGTTTACATGCAGTTTCTCAGGGTAAGATGATTAGATATTTGAGTGTTCGAGTATTGATGAAGAATAAAGAGAAATGACCCTATCGTGTCTTTAGTGATCTTTGAGTAAAGGTCTTCTGTTGCGTCTTTACTCACCACTGGGCTTAGGAAGTATTTGTCATTTTGAGAGAGACTTTGAACGTGTGCAGAAAAATAGTTCTTGGATAAGTTAGTTTGAGGATGAAATGTATTGAATTACGTTGTATTCAATATACTGAAATTAGGATCTTATTGATGGTGCTGTTTTTCGACACTCACTGGTGATGAATTTCTAATTTACTGATTCATTTTGAATGAAGGAAATATAGCAACCCATCCATGCTCACCAAACAAATTCATTATTATAGATACTTAAATTCCTTCTAGTTCAAAAGATGGCTGGGCTGTATACATTCAAAGACAAGGTTGAAGGGCGTCTGGAAAAGGAATTTTCTTTTAATTCTTACCTAAGGCACAGAACACTCAAAACCCGTTTACTTTTTCTTGTCCATTTCCCTATGTATTTCCACCAATTCCTGACGATTTTTCTTTGTTTTCCATTAACTTTAAATCTCTGATATATATTTTTTCTCGCAGCAAATTAGCTCTTCGCTTCTCGTAGTCACACAGGCTGGTTTTGAGTTCGCATCTGTTCTTTCTTGGTATGTTTCCATCCTCAGTAAAAAGAAATTCTCTTTTTAGTAGTGTCTCACATCCCTTCCTCTGTACTGATATTATGTAGAAGATGAGACAGCGTTGCATCATGAACTATTAGCATAAATACCTTTCTACTGATCATGAACGATTCAAGTTATCTCTACGTGTAAAGATAATCCACGGAAACTCCTGCAGACTGTGAAAACTGGTACATTCCGTGAAGTAATGGACGCCATGAAAGACGGAGACGTGGTGATGGTGACGACCTCGGAGTACAGGCAGATGCTGGAGACGCTGGTGGTGGAGGGTCGACACGTCCTCATCGTTGAGGAGAACTCTGGCAGGTCCCTCAGGGCCGACTTGTTCTCAGACACAGGTGACGTCTCCCGTTCTTAAGTCATGTTCTTTGCACACGTTTCTGCCCCTGTCATATTGTCGGTCACTATAAGAAAGCCGAGAGCTCAGTCCTTCAACCATTACTTACTCGGTGGTCCAGTAAGTTGATCACAACAATGTACACTGACGCCTGGACGTCTTAAGACTTGGCACACGACGTTCCTACCTCCCACAGAAAGGGAGAGTCGCCCCGTAAATCTGACTTCGCTCCAGCCCTTGGCGAAGACTAGTTGGCTTTGTATAGATTTGGAAAAAATGGTAGTTTTCAGAATCGAAATGTTCTCTAGAATATCAAGAGTATAGACTTCGGCCTATACAGAAGCACAGTAAATCATTTCATAGACTTGAAATATAATGTTGCAGTAGTATTTTGTTAGCGAAGGAAATTCCTTTACAGATTTTTGGTCGTAAATTATCCATTTACCTGGTCATTTCTTTAGCTGCAGTCCATTTACTTGGTCATTCCTTTAGCTACAGTTGCACCAAACACTAACTCATATTTCTGAACCTCCACAGGAAGGTGTGACTTTTACACATCCAGGGAACATTTCTTGGCCACGTCCATGAGCATGATCGGCCAGAAGGGCCACCCTCTCATCCCTGCATTAAACAAGAGGTAATTTTGTTCTACATGACCAGTTTCCTGCTGCTAGATAGTCTGTGACGAGTAATGATGATATGTTAAGTGTAGACTGAGCTTCAAGATATACGAAGATAATACGTACAACAATAAACACTCGGGTTGTGCGACAAGGTGTGCTGCTTGTGTGTTTGTGTGATCTTCCTATGTCATCTTTTGTGGAACACTGAAAAAAATTGACCATCTTTTATTTATATATTCACTAGTGAGACATCTCGGATCAGGGAGGGGGACATCATCCAAAGTGGTGACGGCAAAGATAATATTCATGATCATTTTAGATAAGAATTGTTGTATCCTTTCCCTTCAATGACTTTGATATTTTGTTGACCCGCAGGATCAAATTTGTGAAGGAGTTCGGAATATTTGATCATTGGTTGAAGAGCTTCAAGGGCAATTCTACCATATGTCTTCGTCCTCCTACCAAGATTACCATCCAGTCCTCACTAGCTCTGTCTAACCTCTGGGTGAGTACATCATAAAACATCGCTTTTCTCAATCGTAATCGAGGGAAACAAATCAATTTTTTGTATTTTCATATAATATTGGTATTTTTCTCCAGTTTTGCTTCATATCTCAATGATTTCTTGAATTCCATCCCAGTAGGTGTTACTCATTCAAAAAGATATTGAAATACTGACATACAACAGACCACTGTCCCTGGCTGACGGAGACGACCTCGCTCATTTCAGGGAATGTTCGTGGTGCTCGCTGGCGGCCACTCTGCCGCTCTTCTACTACTCTGTCTCGAGCTTCTCGCTGCTCGGCTTATACAGACCTAGAGCCACTGCCCTCGTACCTTCGTGTGGCACTGATCTCTACATATGATCATCTCTGGATATGAAACTCAACTCCACACAGTGCTCTTACTTCCTCAGAATTTGATACTATTTTTGTCATAACAATAAATCTCTACTAATCAGTCAGATCTTTCCTTTCAATTGAAAATTTCTACCCATATTAGATGCACAACATACAAGAAAAAAAGCTGAAATATGACACGAGGGGAGACAGGAACGGCAATGAGACAGAAACACTCCTTGTTAGGGCAGCAAAAGTTCTGGAAAATTAAATATCTGGTCTTCGAATTTGTGAATCAATTCTTGGGTATCATGAACGAACGATTTTACTTTTTAAAGACATTTGCATTCATTTCTTAGTCTCCTGAATGGTCGTCCATTTGATCTGTAACGCTAGCGTGAAGGAATATCCACTGAAACCTTATACGTAGAAAAGCAGTTCGTGATGTATTATTCAGACTGGAGCGGTGTTCAACAGACATACCTCACCCTAAACCAGACAAAAGCAAAATGATATCGTACGCCAACCATCTAAAACTATAGTGTACTTCGGTAACTCAACTCCTGCATCTTGGGACGCACCAATCACAACGATCTGATTTCTCGTTGTAGATTTTATCGGCCAGTTAAAATATAGGCGACCTTAAACCTGGCCAATCCCATACCAAGGTTTGCTACACACTGGACCAATGAGGCGCAGGCCTGACTCCTGCAGGAGGTGTGTCTAACGAACACAAAAAGGACGTGAGGCTCTGGTGCAAGATACATTGTCGTGGTGCAGCTGACGCCGTCAACACCATTCAATAGTAAGACGTTGCCAGTTTCTGTTGATTTTATATCTGATGAGTGTAGTAAAGACAGTTTATTGCTGGTCCTCAATCTGTACGAAAATTTCACTTTTTCTTTTTAAAACACATGTGTAAAACACACTTGGAACACACACCCACACACACATACATACGTATTGAGTGGTGAATATGTAATGAATATGAAGTTTATGTCAAGGGAGAATTTTTAAAGTATTCTACTGAAGGGAGATTTGTGTATCCTATACCATGGGACAGTCATATTCTGTACCAGGGAAAGCCAAGGACTATCAGATTTCAGGATAAGTAAGTGGGTGGCTATCTTGGCAAACGAAAGTATAGGACAACCAAATCAAACGATTCTTGCTACCTTGTAGGTAATCCGATCATATTCGTGAATTCCCTTCTGTGATTATTAAGGCGGATTAGATCACGAAAGCTTTGGTAAAGACATAGAAAAGAACTACTTTCTCATAAAAGATAGATGGAGAGAGATGCATACTGACACAGATCCATACCAGTACTGGAACACATATAGGTTAACAGAGGACTAAGAAAGGAAGACGATATCCAAACAGTTTTCGAACTTTATGATCCGAAACAGATTTATGACAAATCATAAAACATCTCGACATCTTTTGTATTTTTGTGTAAGCAAAGTAAAAAGTCCTACTGTCATACTATAGCCTCCATTAATCACTGATGAATTGTGGCTTCTGTGCCATATGTTGGCTCAATCATTACTCGGTTCCTCATTATCAGGGGCCGCCCAGGCAGATTCTGGTCGACGGATGGGGCCAAAATACTTCGCAAGCAAAGGAGAATATCATTAATATACGTTCCAGTGTCTTGCCTTCATGGAAAGCATTATAACCACTTTACAAAATGCTTCAGACAAGAAAAGCTGATTTTGTCAGTGTCATCAACTTATTCATCATAACGTTTGTTCATCCTTAACATCTGTGAGGATGAACAGTTCTTTATCTATTTCATTCCACACAGGAACATTATTATGGTGAATCGTCACCGAGAGTTGAGGGCGACGGATTTGGACGACCGCGTAAGGCTTGTGTTGATGTGGCTGAAGGGGACGTCTGTCCGCGACATTGCACAGAAGACTGGGATCAGCCTGTCTACTGTCTACAGGTGGATCCGGGTGTGGCGGAAGGAGGGAAACGTTTATTCCAAACGTTGCCGATGTTTGCATAGGATATTCCCTAGAGTACTGGGTCTAGCGGACGTTCGCTGTGACACTCCTACGCTTCTAGCCAGAACGGTAGACGTTGCTCACACTTTCCAGGTTTACTGTAGACCACGTACTTTCCCCTACGTGTATCCAAAGACTGAAGAACATTACTGCACACTCGCCTCCCCTGAGTGCATGGACCTGTGCATGATCAACCACAATGTACAGCGCAGCGTGGGATGTGCGCACGAAGAAAACACGTACACACTCCACCTCCATCCTGGCCCACAGCGGAGCTGGGAACTGACACCAGAGCCCCCACCATTCCTGTAGCGAGCATCGAGCAGGGTCTTGGACCACTTCTATCAGTTATATGGACTTGTTCTAATACTGTCTATAAACTGCAGCAGAATAACAGATCACATGAAATGGAAGCTTAAGTCATAAAGTAGCATCGTGTCGTGTCATCATATCACATAAAGAAAAAATAGATTTGTAATTTATCTTAAGGTTTGACAAATGTAATTATGATATTATATCATTCCATTATATAGATAATCTCCAGAAACTAAGACATGTTATGTATATATATAGAGTTGATTATCGTAACCGTTTACCCAATTGGAAAATTCATTAATCATATATCAGTTTCAAAGTAAACACTATACAGATGGTCTTGATTATTTCAGTACCCCTAGATTACAATATCTTATTAAAACGCGAAACTATCTCATAAAACATCTATTGTTAACCAAAGATTATGCGGTGACGATGGACAACAGATGCACAAACTCAGCAACGTTTGACAATAACTGTAAATCAGAAATACTCTCTCTCTGAAAATTCCCCAGGTCTCCACGACACCAAGTTCAATATCTATCACACGAAGAAACACACACACACACACACACACACACACACACACACACACTGAATCTAAATGCTCTCAATATACAAGTTTGTCTTATTTTCTCAGCAGCAAGTTGGAAGAAAGTTGCTTTGCCTATGATAAAAAAAAGGAGAGGAAGTTGTTACCTTCGTTAACAAACCACTGCATCGCTGGTCCGTCCTTATTAGTTCTGATCTTTGTTATAAACCTTACTGGACCATTCAAAACTAAGGGTAAGCTATAATTACTTCTTGTCAGAGCAAAATGCTTGTAGAAGTTAGAAAACATACATATTCTTCTTCTAAAATCCATAATCATAATGATCTTGTACAGATAAAGTGGCGGTGTGGAGATCAGTGATGATGACGAGTGTGGCGGCTCTGTTGTTGATCCTGACTGTGGCTGTCCTTCCGTCTGTCGCCCAGCTGCCTCGACGCCCTTATGGTAAGTCCACAGCTGTATTCCCATTGTACCGCATGTCTGTTTTGTTAGCTGCTTCTTTCTACTGACACACACACACTCACTTTAAACACACATATCCCAGATATCTTTTATTCTTTATTCCTCCGCGTGGATTACATATCTAAGTGTCTACTAAGGCATTAATAACTTAAAGGTGTCTGTAGTGATGATTGAGGCTGATTCGTCCACAACATGACCCTCATCTTCATCAACAAACGATGATTTACTTCTACTGTTGTGAAGTCACGTGTAAACATTACCTTGTTAAAAGAGGTACAAATCTTTCTTTTTTCAGCAGATGTTGTGGAGACGCTGGGCGTGGCAGGCGGGGCGGTGGAGGCGGTGCTGGCCAGAGAGCGGCCTCCCCACTGCTCCGTCATCCTTCTCACAGACGGCACCACCTCGGCCACGGTACGTCAACACTGCCTCACCTGGACACCCCTCACATAACATCTCTGATTTATACTTTATACTACCTGATCAATACCTCCTTTCAGTAATGTTCCACACAGAATCATACCTTACACATCCTGTCATACTTCAGGAGCTGGGGAGGTTACGGGTCCCGTTGGGGCTAGCGGTGTTCGACGTGGCAGGCGAGGACAATAACCCCAACATGACGCAGGCGCAGCTCTCCTGGATGGGGAGGGAGGCCCTGAGGGTAGGTTGTCAACAGTAATTACCCAAAAAACCTTAAACTCATTTGAAGTAACTTGATCATGAACACTTCGTGCTCCGACTTTCGTCTAGGAGTAAAACTTATCTCAGTTAAGGATTCATTGTTGGGAATTAACAAGTTGTTGAGGACCAATTTTCTACACATTTTCATCAATTCTCTTTTCGCTCTTGTTCTGTATAGTGGATGGGAGATTCAGTCATGTTTCATGTTTGTCGAAACTTCAGTGACTCTGCAAATTTGGTCAGGATTCCTCCTAAGGGGATGAGATGAGCACCATTAGCACTCAACATGAAATTGAATCATGTTATCGACAGCTGTTTAGGTTTGTCCTTTTAGGACGAGCAGGTCATATCCATGGAGTGTGCAGATGGCACTGTCTCTGAGGCAAGGTCAGACCACACTTATCCCAGTTTGTGTACGTCAACAGCTGCGGCAGGTGTCGGGGTGCGTGACGTTGTTGGTGGTGAGCGACGACCCAGCCTTCCTGACCGCCTCGGCCGAGTGGTCCCTCAAGGGCCGCCTCCTGACGTGGTCCAACAAACTCCTGGCCGTCACCGGTCGGCCCCTTCAGGACCTGCCACACCTCTACACCTCCTTCTCCATGATCAACTCCATGTTGATCATCGTGGACACCTTTGCATCGTTCTCCAGGTCAATCACTATGTTCTTTACTTCCAATATTACCAAAAACTCATCAAGTAATGGCCAGCCACCATGTCCCATGGTTGACACTCCTGCAGTGTACACCTTGAGTAACATGGTAACCGGTCATTCCCTAGGGGAGGTAGCTAAGGCCTTCTTCAGTGATACCGAGCTGTCATGAGTATGTAGACTTCTGGAAGAAGCCCTCACTTTTCTACGTTACATGTCTCATCAACGGTAACACCTCCGTCAGAAGGTATGACCACGCACCTTCGTTTAAGACGACGTAAGTCACTTTTCGCGGTGACCAGACGTCTAAGTGTATAATGGATAGAATAGTACTATACTTGGCTAATATAGAATATCACAGACGAACCTATATCCAAATTGTCTACCGCACAGTTCTTACATTACTTACATCATCAACACGGTAGAAAACCTACTCGTGTTCACCGGACAGACTCCGTGAATTTGATGTTTAAATTCTACGTAATTTATCATTTTGTTTTCAGGTGTAATATATACATCCACTCACCGTACAGACCCCCGGAAGCCCAGGTGGTGCGCATTGCCTCCTGGTCAACCGTACCTGGCCTCACACTGGCCACCCACCTCACGCTCTTCCCTGAGAAGTTCTCCAAGTATGGGAAATGGAAGCATTTCTTTCTCGAACTGTTTATAGTGAGAGATGAGCATCATAGCAAATTCAAACACAAACATA
>JAUUDZ010060721.1:0-10267 GCA_032361705.1 Panulirus versicolor | reverse complement strand
CTTCCAACTCCAATTCAGACTACCACCAAAGTGGTTTTTCAATTACTTCATAATATACATATTTCCTATTTCTTTATCCATTTCTCTGTTAGTTATCTTAGTTTTTAGCATACTGTGCAAAAGGCTCATCTCTCGACATAAATTCCACTTTCACACAGTAAGGTTAGGTACATTATCTTCACTCCGTCCTTTGCGTTCATCTTGCATGCTCGCCATTCACTTAGGCTTTCAGTGCAGACCTCCAACTTTTCTCCCTTGTATCAATATACCCAAGACTTTCCCCTTCCTGCTGCCAGCTTTTACTGGTCCTCAAACCCACATGACTGAACTTCTTCACTGCCTTTAATTCTTTCATATCGACGTGACACTGAGAGCGACCATCTCTTTTGACCACAGGATGATAATTCAATCTTCCATGCATTTGCAGTACAACTTGGTTTCCAGTGTTCTCTTCCAGAGTGACATGAAAGTCTACCAATTTTCATTTTTGATTCAGCCGAGAAAGTCGCATCTTCATTCTACAGCAGCTGTGGCAGCGTCCATAGGAACTTGGTGGTCCAGGACTTGTCGTTCGAGAACAAATAATTTGTTGGGATTATTGTTGTTAATTGTTGATAAAGATTTGGTTGCATTATCGTTCTTAACCTGTAGTAATGTATTACTATTTACTTGTAGTTTCTTTATGATTACCCAAGTGTCATTTTGCTTTAGGATTAAGATATGATGTGCACTTTGTATAGCTAGATGCTTCAAGATGATTTAGAACTGAATGATTTCAAAATCAGATCGAGCGAAAGTTCTGCTAAAGAAGGTAAGTCTCTTCATAGTTTTTTGTTTCAGTAAATCATTAAATGAGTTGCTGATATTAAGTTATCAGTTAATCAAGTAACTGGTCGTCAGATCTTGACTCTATACACATAGGGACCTAAGAATGGAGGAAAATAAGAATTGATAGAAAAAGGCAAAGGTAGCAGTAGATAAGTAGATATACATGTAAGATAGACTTTTTGTTAGACCTTGTTAGGGACAGCTCTGATCCTACGATAAAAGATTTCTTGTAATAATATTCTTTTTTTGTCTCTTTGTTGTATGACGTCAGGGATGAAGATACCTGCTTCTGGGAAACCTACTGGAGGTCAGCACGGTATTGCTGGCCGCTCTCGCCCTATAGTCTCACGCTAAGGTCAAGTGTTTCGTATCCTCCAGAATTTAGCTAGGCTTCCAGGGACCAGCCTGGTTGAGAGTACACTGTACCTGACCACAACGTTGAGTGACCTGGGCATCCTCTACCCTCGTGACAGAGGTGGGTGGTTCATCGTGCGCACGTTGAGGGGACGTGGAAACCTCCCTTTTTCCCACTTCTGTGATAAGCTGGCTATGGCCTCCTGGGCCTGGTGGTCACATTATCATAGGGAGGGAGCGACCGACGTCTGGGTCCTCCTGTCGGGATCTGCCAGGCGACAACCACACACCTGTTGCACCTCCGCTCTTCTGGTCTGTGGAGGAGGTCAATTGTTTTCATTGGTTCTGTTGACTTCACTGTCCTCGTATCCATTTTCTGTGGTTTAGGCGTGTGAGAATTCCCGTTACTCTGTATGAGAGATTCTTTCCTGATAGAATATTAGCTTGCAGGGTATCCAACTCCAATGCCACGGAGACGAATTAGTAATCGTGTTATTTGGAATTTCTCTGGATAGTCTTTTAAGGAAGAAATGTTCCACACTTTCAGTTAATTATGTTATGTTTCTAAGGCGAGCAGCTGTATGATTTTAGAACCTTGGTGTGCGAATGTATGGATGCTGTCCAAATCCTGTGAAGTCAATAAGAATAACACTGAGGTTTTCCAATGGGTTAAGTTGGTGCAAGTGTTGAGTAGAGACGCGGTTGGCGGCACCAGGGAGGGAGTCTGGTGGCAGGCTCAAGACCCAGGTCTTGGCTGACGTAATACTTCCTCTGGGGTGGGTTTCCGTCTCCTCCTCCATCGTCCGCTGCTCGGGTATCACTGCGCCTCCCATCATGTCATGAACGGTGCTATGTTGAGTGTCCTAATCTGACGAGAGAACCGGAACTCGTCCACCTCCTGAGGCAGGTTGGGTTATAAAATGACCACGAGCCTGCCTTCCAGGAGGAAGGAATGTACGTACGTACTCTCGAGTTCGAGTTGCCTCCCAAAGAGCCTATCCAGTAATAATTCATGCTGACACTGGCGCGGTCGAGTTACGCCTTAGCTATGTAAAAGAGCGTGTCCTGGGAGGCGGTAACCCCTCACCTGCACCACAACACGTGTCTGGCTTTACCACTTAGTTCCAGAGCTACAGTATCCGTGGATGTAACAAGGGCTTTACACCAATGTGTTGTGGTAACCTCACCTTCAGGCGCGGTCTGCACACAAACTGTTTACACAAAGAAAAGTAGGAGGAGGAAAAACTGGAGGTTAATTAATTAAGAATGATGCTGACAGAGGTTCTGATGGGGTTATTCTTACAGTGGTTTACATAATCCACAGGGGTTATTCTTATAGCGGTCTATATAAACCACTGTGGTTATTCTTACAGTAGTCTCTATAAACCACTGGGGTTATTCTTACAGTGGTCTTTGTAATCCACTGGGGTTATGGTTTATACAAACCACTAGGGTTATTCTTACAGTGGTCTATATAAATCACTGGGGTTATTCTTATAACGGTCTATATAAACCACAGGGGTTATTCTTATAACGGTCTATATAAACCACTGGGGTTATTCTTACAGTGGTCTACATAAACCACTGGGGTTATTCTTAAAGCGGTCTATATACACCACTGAGGTTGGTCTTAAAGCGGTCTATATAAACCACTGGGGTTAGTCTTATAGTGGTCTATATAAACCACTGGGGTTATTCTTACATCGGTGTGCAAGAGGGATATAAGAGTTCCACGCTGGGATGTACTGTCGCCCGCGCTCGTAAGACCACAGGTGGCAGGAAGTGATGGTGGCGCACCAGCTTCCGTTGCGTGTGTTTACAACATCCTTTTATCGCGTCTAGGACATTTCTCGGGCTGGCTGGTGTCATTTCGCACAGCCTTCCACACCAGCGAAGGAGGAGCAGACTCGGGGGGGGATGAGGCATCCTAAGATTTTTCAGTTGGTTAATTAAGATATATCTCGGCCGTCTGCATTCATGAGAACAGACCCTCCTGATCCTGATACCATATCTGTGGCCATTATCTCGACCGCATGATACCACAATCTCTCTGGACTTCTTTGAATACAGCGGCCAAACCTGAGGATGATATTCTTGCTCCGTCCTTACATAGAATGTAGCCAGGTCATTGAATGGTTCCTTATCTTCTTACTTTATTTGAATGTTTCCTTATCTATGTACTGGTATTTGAATGTTTCCTTATCTATGTACTGGTAGTTGAACGTTTCCCTATCTATTGACTTGTATTTGAATGTTTCCTTATCTATGTACTGGTATTTGAACGTTTCCCTATCTATTGACTAGTATTTGAATGCTTCCTTAACTGGTATTTGAATGTTTCCTTACCTATGTACTGGTATTTGAATGTTTCTCTACCTGTGTACTGGTATTTGAATGTTTGCTTATCTATGTATTGGTATTTGAATGTTTCCCTACCTATGTACTGGTATTTGAATGTTTCCCTACCTATGTACTGGTATTTGAATGTTTCCTTATCTATGTACTGGTATTTGAATGTTTCCTTACATGAGTCTAACATCTCCCAGCAAACAGTCTGTCTCTTCCACAATGTCTCTAAAGTGAGGCTTTGATGAGACGTTAGGTTAAATGTCTCAAAGGTGGGGCTCTGAGGAGATAGGTACAATGTGCATTCTTAAATCACTTACACAAAGAGATTCCAGCAGCTTATTCTTTTGCTCGATAATATTCGTATTGCGACTTTGTTTACCTGTGTCCCATCCATGGCTGGGTGGTTGTCTGGTGGGAGGGAGTGTGGCTGGGTGGTTGTCTGGTGGGAGGGAGTGTGGCTGTGTGGTTGTCTGGTGGGAGGGAGTGTGGCTGGGTGGTTGTCTGGTGGGAGGGAGTGTGGCTGGGTGGTTGTTTGGTGGGAGGGAGTGTGGCTGGGTGGTTGTCTGGTGGGAGGGAGTGTGGCTGGGTGGCTGTCTGGTGGGAGGGAGTGAGGCTGGGTGGCTGTTTGGTGGGAGGGAGTGTGGCTGGGTGGTTGTCTGGTTGGAGGGAGTGTGGCTGGATGGTTGTCTGGTGGGAGGGAGTGTGGCTGGGTGGCTGTCTGGTGGGAGGGAGTGTGGCTGGGTGGGCGGGTGTAGTTCCTTTTAAAGGACAAGATGCGGAGGATCGTACAGGGTTGAGGTTGTATGACATTTGACCCCATAAACTCTTTGAAAAGACCTCAAGCTGTGGCCAACGCGAGGAAAAGAAAATGTATTTGTACATGTAAACCTGAAAGTTACCCCTACATGTCCACACCACCAAAGCACGCACATCTTTCTCTCTCATATGTACATGGAGGAGATGCCCTTACAATGAAAACAAAAATAATTATAATGGAAGTGGGTTTTTTGACCTCCGACGCCATATGATCCTTCGACCTTTTAAAAGGTCTTAAGGTGGGACCAACAAAAAACAAATAAATATACAAATTTCTTTAGTTATTTCTGCTTATCATCACCATGTACAACCGTTGTGTAGGTCACCTCGCTAGTGTGGAGTGCTCACAATACGACCCGTGGGAGGGAGGGGGGACAAAATAGGGACGTCACCATTCCTGGGATTTTCAGGTAAACTGCTGGCTGAACGAGGAAAAATACCGGGGGAGAAAAAAAACGAAAACAAAAGATCTGGGAATCCAAAATACTTAATGAATAATAATGATAATAAAAATAATAATAATAATAATAATAATAATAATAATAATAACAACAATAATTGTAATAATAATAGTAATAATAATAATAATAATAATAATAATAATAATAATAATAATAATCTGTATTGATTTATGAAATCAAATGCAGCTACAAGGGTGGAAATCCGTAAACATGGCTACGACAGCAAACATGGGAATCTAGACAGCCTTCCATAAATGTTAATAGTGAGATGGGAAAGGTAGACGGAAATACACCACACATGACAAACATTATCATCAGTGACGTGCACACTGGTTGCAGTGGCGCATGGACAAGCTCACGCGGGTTTAAAGAAGTTATGGCGCTGAACAGCAACCCAAGGACGGGGGATATCGGGTGACAGGAAGTAACGGTGGCGAGAATAATGATGCAGCTTCCTATCGCAACTGTTGGACGAGGTCTAGGTAGGTGATGGCTGAGCAGAGTCCTGAGGATAGGTCTGTTGACTGCCGTACATCTTGCACCTCTACAGACGTGCTCGAGTTCATGTGTAGGGAATCCAAGTATCTTCTTTCGAGTCAGTGAAGAACAAAAGGTAGGGTGCGAAAGAGGGAGGATCTGATAACAGTACTGACGTCGCATTCAGCCTCTCATGTTATCTATAGTGACGTGGTGAAACCTGCTGTGGACTGGAGGACTTGGAAGGGACCGATGAGGACTTCTGTAGAAGGTGGGTGGGTGTGTGTGTGTGTGTGTAGGGGGGGTCATGGCTGGCGGCCAGGCTATACGTGAGAGAGAGAGTAATGGCTGGGGTGAGGACGACAAGCGGAGGAGGAGGAGGGGCGGGCCAGACGTAGTTCCTCGACAAGATGAACGAACGAGGCTGTGGGGGCCACTGAAGTGGTGAGGGGCCGGGGAGGGTAACCGCTGTGACACGAGGGGAAAGCTATCCCAACATCTGGCCCACATCCCCTCATCCGGCCCTCCAATAACCCCTCATTCGGGACCACCATAACCCTTCATCCGGGACCACCATAACCCCTCACCCGGGACCACCATAACCCCCTCATCCGAGCCACTAAAGCCCCTCAATAGGGCCACCATACCCCTCATCCGGGCCACCATAACCCTTCATCCGTGCCACCATAACCCCTCATCTAAGCCCCTCACCCGGGCCACCATAATCCCTCATCTAAGCCCCTCACCCGGGCCACCATAATCCCTCATCTAAGCCTCGAAAGCCTCTCATTTTGACCACTATAATCCCTCACTCGAGCCACCATGGCCCCTCCCTACCTGGGCCACTATAACAGCTCACCCTGGCCACCATGAGAGGTCAAGTATCCTGTCGATAAGTCAACTTCTCCCGAGCAAACATACAACTGCTAACATGAGAAGTGTATAGAGTGGTGTCCTGCTGCACCCTACATGAGGGACACATTCTACAATATCAAGATATCAGTCTAATCACATAACTTGAGCTCCCATCACCGAGGCTCAGTCCTTGGGGCCTTTTGTACACTCTTTTGCGCCCTCTTTCGAGCCACCGTCCTCAGGACGGGAGGGAGTGCACCATAAATTAGCCGCCTCTCGAGAAGAAAAAAAATGTCTCTACTCTCTCGAGCGAAGAAGTGACCACTATATCAAGGATGGGGGGGGGGGGGCCACTTAAGTTTATTAGCGTTATGGGTGAGGTGCCATTGCTCAGATAAGCACATTCCACGATAACCAAATCCACTCCTATAGTGGACAGACCTTCAGGCGACACAAAATGTCTTCAATTATTTCCCCTGGTACTTCACAAGAATGACCTTTCCAGATGCCTTCAACTTCACCAGCAACGGGATCGAGGCGACGGAAAAGGTCATTCCACAGTTCCTTGGGGATGTAAACCAAGATCGTGCGTGAGTCTACCTACGTCTTCCACAAACGTGTGTAACTTTCACCACACATCTTGTGGGCAGCAAACCGGAGCAGGTCATCAACGCAGCCAAACACCCCAGACACAGTGCTGTCTATACCACACCCAACCTCACATGATCTTAAATCCTCCAACGGAGGATGCGAGTAAACCACACGAAGGTGGTCTCAAACCCACTCCTTCTCTAACCCCATTATCAGGTAAACACAGCCAGACATCACATTGATCCACTTCACAAAAACTAGAATAAAATATTCACACGTACCTGGCTATGATTAGGGTATACGCTCCTCTTGAAGACAACTGAACAATCTCATGAGTCGCACCTGGTAGTGCCTTGCGTCACCCAGTGCCCTCCAGCCCCACACCGAAGGGAGACGAAACCTCCTCCCTACCTTGGCCGTCACATGGTACTCCCTCCCCAGGCCTTCACAACCCCGTCCCCCCCTGACCATCACAGAACACTCCCTCAGCCAGACTAAAACGACCCCTCCCCGGGCCTTCTTAAGTCCTCGTAACATCTATATTGCCTCGTCCTGACCACGAAGACCGCCTACACCCGAACGGCACAAGTCCATCCAGCAGGCCCTCACGAGGCCAGTTCCGGGCCAGCAAGAATGCCTCAGACGTCTGGGCCAAGACAACCCTCCACCATCCTGGCAATGAGCGAGATTACAGTGGGAGCTACTAAGGGAAAGAATGTGGGAGTCGGAACAATATCCATTAAGATAATCACCCTCTTCTAAGTACCATGCCCACTGTACGCTCTCTCTGCTTCCCTCCATTAATCCCCAGCTCTGTGTGTGTGTGTGTGTGTCCATCCATCGCAGGAACGTTGTCTCAATGTATAGGGAGACAAAGAAAGATTTTTACATTGGTTACGACCCAAAAGATTGGTGGCGTGAGGCTGGTAGGTAGCATTGGCCATATAACAGTGTGGTAAGGAGCCCAGTCGTGGCCAAGACTTCCTCCAACCTTTCATGATTGCGAGGAAGAGGGGCCACCACGGCTACCCTCCCCCCTCCACACACACACACACACCACTTGACCCTCACTGAGGAATGAGGTGCCCCTCACACCACTTGACTCCCAATGAGGAATACGTCTGTATACTTTGTTTGTCATCCCCACAGCTGTGACAAACCGGTCCTCAGGTTTCCCACGGCTGAACACCACCACCTCCCAACCTTTGCCGCAGCCACCTCCCTCGTGCTCTCCTCAGCAACACTGAAGATGCTTACTGGGTGTTCCGGTTTATGGAGACAATCCAGCGACAGATGCATGCACTCAAGAATGAGTGCATCGTCTCATGACCAGGTGTAGAGAGTGAAACACAACGCACCACTGAGATGAAACTGAAACATAAAAGTCCACCAAGGATGTGTGAAGAGCCCCCTCACAGGAACCTGTTCCCCAGCAGACACAAGATGATGTCATAATGACAGCATCACACCCGAGACTGGTCTGTACCGGACCAACGTTACGACCTCACACTCAGACCCACTGTGACAGGTCTGTACCGGACCAACGTTACGACCTCACTCTCAGACCCACTGTGACAGGTCTGTACTGGACCAACGTTACGACCTCGCTCTCAGACCCACTGCTCCAGGTCTGTACCGAACCAACGTTACGACCTCACACTCAGACCCACTGCTTCACTGCTCCAGGTCTGTACCGAACCAACGTTACGACCTCACTCTCAGACCCACTGCTCCAGGTCTGTACCGGACCCCAAGTTACCTCCCTACTGTCAAGATAAACTGGTCCGTCCACCATCAGCCTCGAGTACCGCCTTGCGGTGGGCCCGTTAGTTTATAGGTCCTACCTTCCTGCTCACCTGGGATAATGTCTCTCTTAGAAGTTGGTCTGGTGGGGTCCTACCTCCGTACCCCTTGGGGTGGGTGAGGGTAGAATATGGCTCCGACGTAATGAGGGAGCAGGAGGGACGGGGTGGGGTCCACTGTTCCCAAGTCCTGCTCACTAAGGAACACCACCATCGTTGCCAGCTACACCTCCCACAGCAGCCGTAGTCGACCCTCCCTTCTCTACCATCCCCGTCACCACCACCACCACTACGACACCACTAGCTGTATCTACCTCTGCTACTAAGTATCCTGCTGCAAAATCTGTCTGCAGCAACAGAGTGATTGTGATCACAACCTACAGTCAATAATGAACATGCACTTCCCTCTGCTTCTTAGACAATCTTAACCAGTTCGTTGGGTGACGAGTGGCAAGAAGTCTAGAGATCAAACTCAGCTGTCTATGTCATGTATGTACAGAGGGATGTACAGACAGGCTCTGTCTCAATAGTTCTAAAGAAAACAATCAAGTAAAGAAAATGAGGAATACGTAAGCAGTGAGGTACTGTACGTAGCTGTGAAAATGCACTTTCCTCAGCCTCTATGTCACTTTCCTCAATTTCATTTTCTTGGCTCACTGGTTAATTCTTGTTTGAGTAAAGCAAAACATATATAATTGTGCCGGCAACCCCGGTAAATTTATTGTGCACCCCATGCTCATCCTGTGAGCGGTAGCGCAAAAAAGGATTACAAAGGTCAACAAAGGGTCTTAGTCAGACCCCAGTAGCCAGGTATTACAGAAATGTTTACAAAATTGGTTCATAACACAAGCTCTCTTTCATAATGCAAGTTTAAGCGACTAGATGCAATGAGTGGATACAATCTTAGAAGTTCAGTTATCTTATCATTAACAATAAGGTGTAGTGACAATTCTTGCTGGGTTAGTTTAGATCTATCCCTAAAAGGCTCTATCTTTTTTCCACATTCTGAGACGCAGGTGTTCTAGTTTGTGTCCAAAACTCTGACCACAAACTTTACACTTCACATGACAAGCCCAAGCCCCAACAGTCCCTATAACCTAGCCTTAATCGAGCAATTGCAACACTATGTAATCTGCTGATCCTAATACTTTTCCCACATACATGTTGCACTTGACACATCTCGCTGTGAGGGGAAAAAATGTCTCTACTTGTGTCTACCTGTACTCGTCTCTTTCTAACAGGTCCGTCCGTGCGATCCTTTCCAATTATACGTTTGACACTTGGGACCGACGACAACCCAACGTTGGTCTGCCTGCTTGCCTGCCCGTGGCCTCAGCTTGCGCGGACGGACCAGTTGCCCGCCACCGCCAGCCCCTCACTCCCTCTGAGGTCCTGGAGTACAGGACGCCACTGCCTTGGCTCTTCGGACCAGCCACTCGCACTCCTCACTCCCTTCCCTGCACTGTAGTGTTGTCCAGATGACAGTCCAGATGTCACGACCTCTACAACACACACACACACACACAACTCAGCACGAGCTGAGGGGGGGTGAAGACTTTACCGGGTACGGGTTCCGAATCCTGGGCGTGGCAATCGGTCCACACCCAACCCAGGTGTTTACTTTCACCTCGGAGCTGGTCAATAAATGCGTACATGGCTTAAGGCGTGTGTGTGTGTGTGTGTGTGTGTGTGTGTGTGTGTGTAAAGACATGGTACATGTACATGTATATATAC
>JAUUDZ010060710.1:0-10267 GCA_032361705.1 Panulirus versicolor | reverse complement strand
ATGGGAATGGATGAAGGCAGCAAGTATGAATATGTACATGTGTATATATGTATATGTCTGTGTATGTATATGTACGTTTGAAATGTATAGGTATGTATATGTGCATGTGTGGGCGTTTATGTATATGCATGTGTATGTGGGTGGGTTGGGCCAGTCTTTCTTCTGTTTCCTTGCGCTACCTCGCTAATGCAGGAGAAGCAACTAAGCATAATAATAATAATATAAACAGACAAATATATAAATATACATACACATACATATAAACATGTACACATTCATACTTGCTCACCTTCATCCATTCCTGTCACCACCATGCCCTAGGAAATGGCACTGTCATTCCCTGCATCAGCAAGATAGCACCAGGAAGCAGACGAAGAAAGACCACATCTGCTCACATCCATACACAAGCTGTCATGTGTAATGCAAAGAAATCACCGCTCCCCTATCCACATCCAGGCCCCACAAACCTTTCCATGGTTTACCCTACACAATTCATATGCCCTGACAGCACGTTGACCCCAGTATACCACATCATTCCAATTCACTCTATTCTGTGCTCATTTTTTACCCTTCTGCATGTTCAGGCCCCAATTGCTCAAAGTCTTTTTTGCACCAACCTCCCATCTCCAATTTGGTCTCCCACTTCTTGTTCCCTCTACTTCTGACACATATATCCTCTTTGTCAATCTTTCCTCACTCATTTTCTCCATACATCCAAACCATCTCAACACACCCTCTTTTGCTCTATCAACCGCATCTTTATTTCCACACATCTCTCTTATCCTTTCATTAGTTACTCAATCAAACCACCTCACACCATTCTGTCCTTAAACATTTCATTTCTAGCACATCCAACCTCCTTCGCAAAATCCTACCTATAACCCTCACCTCACCACCATATAACATATATGGAACTACTATTCCTTCAAACATACCCATTTTTCCTCTCCAAGATAATATGTTATGATATATAAATTATGGAGCTAATTAAATCTTAATCATTTACATACAAAATTTTTGAAGAAAACTACTATACATAACACTTACTCTTCTTTAGCTGTCTTACAAGCTTCATTTGACTCTGCCAGATGTTTTTCATGCTGTTTGCTAAGATCCATTAGTTCATTCAAAGAGCGTTTAGACTGATCAAGGGCAGACTGAAGGGTTGTTGCCTTAGCTTTTTCCTCAGAGAGTTGCATCTCCAGGTCACGAACATGAAGAGGAGGTCCTGACATGCGTAATGGCATTGATGGTCTCACAGGGCTGCTACCTGCAACACAATTCAAAATCTGGTTGCAAATAATAATACCCACAATGAGTCCCAAATGTAATGCAACCAGTAACATAACTTCTCTCTCTTGATACACCTGCACACCTTTTCCCATCCAGAGAAATGAGTCAGAGTTAAAATCCTCACTTAGCTCTTCTGTTCCACTTTTGGATTATAGGTGACCACACAGAGAGGATGGATTTCCAGTCCCCCTGGCAGACTTAAGAAAGAAACGGCAGATGATGATGTCTGAATTGGGGAGAGTGTCTGAAAGGAGGAAGTTAAAGAGAAAGTTGAGAGTTCATAGAAGTAAAAATAAGGTTATAAGGTTTAGCAGGGGTACAGGCAGGTTGGTTTACATGTGAGTTTGAAGAACGAAAACCTGGAGGAAGTAGGATGTTTCAATTACCTTAGAAAGAACGTCATAGCAGATGGAATTATGGGAGCTGAAGGGAACGTCATAGCAGATGGAATTATGGGAGCTGAAGGGAACATCACAGATGATGGAATTATGGGAGCTGAAGGGAATCAGACATTGAGTGAGGGGAGCAAAGGGTGTGGATGCAGAGGGGTGTGTGGAAAGAGAGATCACTATCTCTAAGGGCAAAGATGGGTAAGGTTGAAGGTACAGCAGTCCTATTGTTGTTCTATGGGTTCATGCTGTGGGCACTGAATACAAAAGAAAAGAAGAGGGTGGGTGTGTTGGAAACGAGTTCATTGAGGTCACTATATGATGTAAGTGGGAGTGATCAGGTTATGAATCATAAAGTATGAGAGAGGTTTGACAGAAAACTGAGTATGACTCAGAGACCTGAATGGGGAAGTCCTGAAGTGGCTTGGACAAACGAGTAGGAGGATGGAAGAGAGACTGACTTAAAAAATACATGTGTCAGAAAAGAAGATAGCAAGGAAGAGAAGGGGACCAAAAAGGGTATGAAAAGATGGACTAAAAATGTTTTTTTAAGTTACTAAGGCCAGAATGTCATACCATCCTCCATTCTGTTATATGGGTAATTGACACTTGAAGGTTTTTTCCTAATGCTAATCATATGTACATAACACATATCACACAGTTTAGATGGGAGTGGGAAATGGCAAACTGTAAAATCACATCTTTTGTAAGAACTGTTAGCCATTCAAGCATATTCGCAATTAAGGGTTAATATGCTAACTCTGTGCTTATCTGGTCTACAGGATACAGAAATCTTTCTCATCATATACTCTTAAGTTTACTCACCCCTAGCCCTTGCTCCTGGGGAAGGTACAGCTCTTGCTCTGTCCTGAAGGTCATTCATCCTTGTTTTAGTGGCAGCTAATTCAGCTCGTACTTCCAACAGCTGCTTGGTTGTAGATGCATTTTCTGCATGCATGGTGCGAATACGTGCCTCTAACTCGCTTACTCTATACAAATTAGAATACTGTTACAAAATATGATTTGATGTGAACCAAGTGAATCTATTATGTTTATAACACCATAGAGTCAAAGAAGTTTCTATCAATAACATTAAATTTCTAATGAATTACATATATATACCTGTATTCATACACAATGTTACTAAACACCACCTGCTCAAGATTACATTGCAAGTAAAGTCATCCCTGGCAAGAATGTTTCATTGGGAGTACAAATCAAGAACTTCTCACTTCAAAGGAGTCTATATTTTCCTTCTACTGGAAGTATATTAATCTTCAGCTGCAGGTCATGGGTAACACTGGAAATCTTTCACAGAAATTCATCCTGGGATAATTATGAATAAATAATCACATATATAAAACAGCCTTCCTTAGGAATTTTAACTCATATGGCTGCAACTTAACACTTACTTATCTTCAGCAACTTTGAGATCAGAATTAGACTCCAACTTCGCCTTGAGGCGGCTGACCTGCCGAGTGAGATCTGCAACCTGATTTTCATATCTCATTTTCCCTTCAGAGTCTCTACGTTCCAGGTTGATCTTAATAGTTTCTAGATTGGCAAGAACCATAGCTTGGGATGTTTGGCCTCGGTTCATGGACTCTCGCTCAGCTAGGAGTCTTGCTTCTGATTCCTGGAAAAAAGAAATACATATGTTAGTGAAAAGAAGAATCATCAATAAGTCATGCAGAGTGGTAGAATGTAAAAAAGATTGTCTATTTTTTCCATGTTATTGGTACATTGGTGGATATGAAAAATCAAGACCTGTAAGTCAATGATAATGTAAATACTAATTATTCATGCACTAACTTTATTTCTAATTGGAACAGATGCAATGCATATAACCAAACAAAATGTAAAATATCACCCAAATTACAACAACCATATACATGCCTCTGCTGCCTACTCTTGGACCCCAACCCCATAAAAAATGTTGATCCCCTATGAAGTCCACAGAAGCAACACTACCTGTGACTTTTCATTTATCCACCTACCCCACCATCCCATCTAACTGTGTTTTCAAGCTCCCACCATTCACACAAGGTACACATCAGCGTTGTGCCCGGCCATCCATGCTGCCTTCATTTGCATATCACCCACTTCCCTATGTAAAAGACATTGCAAAGCTATACTCAAGAGAACTGCACTGAGGCAGTTACCTACACCATAACCTCCAACTCTAATGACCCTGATGACTCACAGCCTTCTACCTTAAATGATACAATCTCTTTCCACTTTGAACAAAAGATAAAACATTTCAAAGATGCCCGGAAAAATAAATCCTAGATGTAATGCACACAATAGGTTTACCCAGCAAAATGTAAAAGAATCTGCTCTTAGTGGTGTGCAGAACGAAATGTGCCTTCCATTGGTAAATTAATCAAAAGGGATGATGACCAAGATGTAAAGAATCCTTCATTGACAGGATGAAGAAAGTCTGATGATGAGGAAAGATAAAAAGCAGATCTTGAAAAACAGCAATAAGATAACTTGCATGAACTGACTGATGAGTTAGAAATGCTTAACTACCATAATATTCACCACACTGGTCAGATGAGCATACTTTCTCCCCTATTCCAAGGGATAAATTCAGTTCTATCTATCTAATTCAGTTCTATGTATCTATATCTATGATGCCCCTTCCCTTTGAGAACTTCCTCACAGGGATGACCATGACAAACAAGTCTCCATAACTGGCAAACTTATGAAAATTAATTTTCACATTTCACTTTCACAATCCATTTTCTTCACACATTATCAAAGGAACCCACCAATCTACTCACTGCCTCCTCTGATTCAGAAAATAGAACAAAATCCTATACAAACATTTCCAATGGTGTTGATGTACACCATTATTGTCCCACCTAACCTCTCATGAAGTGACCTAACCATTAACTATTAATATCTATATATCTATATCTTTAATGCCTGTTCCCTCCTTGAACTCCCTTAAGGAGGTAGCCATGGCAAATGACTCCATAGTCAGTAAACTCCAGTGCCACTTCTTAGCTTTAAGTGCCTCACCCGAACAGGCCTCTGGCAGAGGGCAACTCTAGCACAGTGCTTGTCATGGCTTCCTACCTAAAGTTCCTACTGACTACATCTGTCTGATGTTCCTTACTAATGTTCCAACCTACTATTTCTACCTAATACTCCTAATGTTCCTACCCAATGTTTCTACCTAGTGCTCATGCCTAAATGTTCCTATCTACTTCTTCTATCCATGGCTCCTACCATTTTGCCAAAAGGCTAGGCTAGTGTACAGCTTTCACTGCAGGAAAATCTAGAGTCATGAGGAATGAGTTGTGTTGTCGTGTTATGTATGACAAGGAAAGATTGTTTGTGGACAGAATGCCAGGAGTCCACACGTGGGTGAAGCATAAAAAAAAGACAGATACCTGGGTCAGAAGAGTGCAATCTGACAACCACTGAAGTACTGACTCACTATACAACTATCACTAATCATCCCAATACCCAGGCAGTATAGGTAATATACCTCCCTGTTTGGTGGCTGCCTACCAACTACTATCTAGAATAATGACATAATAATTCTTAACATTTAAAATGTACTGACCTTAAGCAAAGTTCTTTCTTCTCGAAGATTTTCTAAATTAACTTCAGCATGGGATAGTCTTTTCTGCAGAGCCATGTATTCACTTCGGAGTGTTTCAATTGTACCTTCATGTCGGCCTATGATACCTGAAAAATGTGTTCTGTTATATTTCTTACCTCCTCCTGCATATATAATCATACAATTTAAAGACCACACAAATTCAGTTAAAACAGCAACTGGATAAGGGAGTGTTTGTTAAATGAAAGTACATTAATGCACTAATAAGGAAGATTAACAGAATTCAACTTCTGTCATCTATACAGCTGTCTTCTTTAGTGTTTTCTCCCTTATTTTGTTCTATTTTTACATATTTCTATGTATCTCTCTAGATGGTCCATTTCCATTACTGTTTCTGGACCAGCCTCCCGCCCTTTTTTCCCTATTATGGTGGTGTTCCAGATTTTGTCCTGTGTTCTACCCCTTCCTCTAATCTATAAATAGCCTTTCTTAACAAAGAGCCCAATTCCTTAATACATCAGCTCAAAATTAATCCACTTCTTTCATATCTGCTCCAATTTTCATGTGCAGTCTACTAAGAGTATTGTCTCAACCAAGTCACTAAATTCAGACTCGTAGAGGATTTTTCCGTGAGAATAATCTTCACTTTTCTAAAACCCAATTCCCACCTAATTCTCCTTATAAAACCTCTCAACTTTTTAATCTCCTTTCATGGCTCCACTATTCCACTATCAACAATACACCATTTATCTTGGAATTTATGCAAACTACTAAATCTTCTACTAAAAGACTTTGAGGCTTGTTAAAATACCACCGAGTCTGTTCTTCTGAGCAATTACTTTAACTGTATAGAGGACTAACTAGTCCTAGTATGAAGTTTGTTTTACCTTCACAGCTGAGATAGCTCTAGCTCCACATACCTAATCAGAACTGAATCTAAAATGATTAGACTTAACTCTGCAAATATGAATTTCAAAATCTAACACTTTCCCTATGCCATTTTGCTGATTCTCCATCTCTCTCTGCTAGATACTAATAAGGCTTTTGTTCCAAGAGGTGATTGCTTGAATACCACTAGTATTACCAAAAACAAACAGTATCACTGAAGCCACCAATTCAAACAATTACTGTGATGTTATGGGCACCTTCACAGTGGGCTCTTCTTGTGTCTGTTTCATTCCTATCCTCAAAAGCTTTGGAACTCATTACTCTCTACCTAAGAGATTTGCAATATGTATGATTTTACCTCTCACTGTGTTTTCTTTCAGAAAAATTAATGTGACCAAAGGTCATATGAGTACTGATGTGTAAATATCTCTGTAGGGTAAGTACAAGGCAGCTGAGGAGTAAGTGTGCAGTGTCTTCAATGTGAAAGTTGTAGCCTGAGAAAAACAAGTCAAGTCATATGTCCAAATGGTTTTCATAATGTTGGAGAGATAGGCAGAGCCCAGAACAGTGTTTGAGAAGTCTAGTTTCAAAAAGATTAAAAAAGTCTAATGGGTGGTGCTTAAGACTGTAATATCAACTCTACATCAATCACTATCAAAATGCCTTAATGTGAACTTCATCTCAAGCTGATGCTTTTCTTGCATCTCTTCTTTCCAGATGTACAGGTGCTTTCCACTCATTTGCCTGATGCAGGGGTTTTAGGAGCTTGTGCACAATATTACAAGATAAGAATGCAAGGTTTATGACTACTGTACTTTACATGTGTTGGACTGGCTGCCTTGGTGGATACTGAATTCACTAGCAAACAATTGCTCTAGCTAGCTATAACATGCTGCTGCTGTGCACAGTTTTTCAAACTTCTTAAATTTTCTTATACGTCTACATTGTTCAATCTATTCTTAATGGACACCTAATGAGTGAAACACTGAATAGCGAAGCATCTGACGGTGGTAATCAGTGTAAAAGACACAAGAACAATTAATAAGACCAATTCGAGAGAATGTTTCAATTAAAAGGTTACAGTACATTGTACTTCATTTTTCAGGTTTTATTTGGGATATAAAAACAAATAAGCATCTAATTAATGATAATTACAGGTAGCTGTAAATGTAATGAAAACTAACTTTGGGAAAAATTTCAATGCAATAATGTTGCTGGTTATGTTACACTCAGACATGGCATTTTTGGTGATGAAATTCAGATTTCATATGAAAACATATTTTACACTTATCAAAAGAAGATAAATGCAGCAACAAATATTAGAACTACATATGGCCTGAGAAACTTGAGGGAAAGGGTATATCACTGTTGACATCATCGCAAGAAGGAACATCAGAAGTTGAGGGATCAGGGAGTGGGCTCCTGTAGGGACGAAGAGGCATTATGCTGGAAGGCTTTTCTAATTGTTTCCTCCAGAGTTATCTGCCTCATTAACAATGGTCTCAGTCTTAAAAGTCTCTCTTTGATTTTATGAACTAACATAATTTCTTGTTATGTTATGAATGCATGCTGCTCTAGTCCTTCAATAAGTCCATCACACATTTTCACCATGTCATCTACAGGCCTTTCTGATATTTTTAACAATATCTCTGTACCACAGAGCAGAGAATAAGCAAAAGATACGATGAGTAATGCACGTAGGTCTGGCAATGACAATGGTTTGTAACAAATTAGCACAAACAGTGTCAGAGCCTAGCAGGGGCAAATGAGGTCAGGTGTGGAATTTTCTACTCATAATGTCATGTCGCCAATCAAAATACTTCAGATTTTGGGTTTTCGGTTTAGGGATGCTCAACCTATACTAATACACAGATGGAATATCACAAGCTTTCTATATGGATCCACTAATGAGAAGGCAGTGTTTGCCAAAAATGGGTAGGGATGGGAATATAAAATGGAAAGGTTTTTGCTGTACTAATAAGAAAAAGTAGTGATGTGAAGTGCAATAACAGCTTGCTGATAATGAGAAACATTTGAAGAGCTTAGCCTTAAAAAATACTCCACAGAAAGGAGGAAAGACTTAAGTATTTCAGATATCAAATCTGGAAATGAGTATGAGATTATGTTACAAATGAAAGAAATAGAGGTCTGACCAAATGTCATTTCCACAATCATAAGTGACTGAATTAACTCAACATCTCATCCCACAACAAACCTTGCAATGTAGAATTGTTCTTCTCCAAGGATGCAATTTGTCGCTGCAGGATCTCAGTATTATTTTGCTGTGCCTTAATTCGCTCATCATTATACTCTGCCTGTGACACTAACTTGATGTTCTCATTTCTGACAGTAAAACAAAAAAAAAGTCAACTATCAGGCCATGAAGAGGTAAAACAAGGCTTGCTTTATCAAAAACACAAGTTGATGAAATGTCCAGTAATGAATTACACTCAGTCATGAAGTATCCCAAATAAGTTCCCCTCTTATATGGCAGATGAACAATGCATGATCTACTGTGCGCATCAAGGTTTATCTTCTAAGCTTCACCAACAAAACATGCTTATAACAAAACACAATTCTAACACTAACTTTTGCATAACCTAACTCTAAATATATTCCTTCATACAACTCAGTAATCCTGTTTATAAGCTGTTCTATCCTTCAAAGTATTGCTAAATATGAATAAGACATGTTAGGGCAATAAAATCTACAGTTGGGGAAGCAGTAGAAAATATCTGTATTACCTTAATGGAGACATATAGTATAAAGAGTCCTTATTATACAGTAAAGCCAAATAATATCATAAACATGTTTATTACTGTTAAAATCAAGCCTGATATCACTCAAGAAGCAGAAGAACATGTACCTTGTAGGAGAGGCAGAGGAACAAAAAGGCACTCGACTTTGATCTGAGGACATGTAGAGAGAAGAAAGTAAATATGCTGAAGATAATCAATGATCTAACATATTACCTAATTAGAATTTTTCTTTTTCATACTTAATTGCCTTTCCTGCATTCACAAGGCAGCATCAGGAAGAAACAAACAGTAGCCTCATCTGCACCTTACCTAGAGTATAAGACCCATAGCCAAGCCCCACACACTACTCTACACTTTTACAATGACCACTTCATAAGCCCACATTCAGTTAATTAACCAGCACATCTTCCCACCTATACCATATCATTCCAGTACTTTTATCCAATACATACTTACTTATCAATTTCATTTATCATACTTAACTGCCATTTCCGAGATCAGCAAGGTAGCACCAGGAAACAGTCGAAGAATGGTCCACCTGCTCATATACACATATCAAGATACATAAACACCTATACATGTACATATATATACATATACATATCAGCACATACAAATATACATACATATATAAACACATACACACACATATACAAATATACACTTGTACATATTCAAACTTGCTTGCCCTCATCCACTCCTAGTGCCACTCCACCCCACAGGAAACAGCAGTTACCCCCCACTTCTGTGCAGAAGCAGCAGGAAAACAGACAAAAAGGGCCACATTCATTCACACTCAGTCTCTAGCTGTCATGTGTCATGCACCATAACCACAGATCCCTATCTACATCCAGGCCCCACAGACCTTTCCGTGGCTTACCCGACATTTCACATGCCCTGGTATAGTCCACTGACAGCAAGTCGATCCCAGTATACCACATCATTGCAATTCACTCTATTCCTTGCACTCCTTCACACCCTCCTGTATTTTCAGGCCCCAATCGCTCAAAATCATACTTACCGATCTATCTATATTTCTGATGCCTGTTTCTTCCAGAAACTCCCTCAAGGAGGTGGCCACAACAAAAGTCTCCATAAATGGTGAACCCCAGTGCCACTTTTCAGCTTTCAGTGCCTCACCCTTAACAGGCTACTAGCAAAGGCCAACTCTAGTGCAGTGTTTCCAGGGGCTCCTACCTAATGTTCCTACAGTTTGCTTCTCCCTAATGTGTCTATCTAATGTTCCAACCTACTATTTATTTATCATGCTTTGTCGCTGTCTCCTGTGTTAGCAAGGTAGCGCAAGGAAACAGACGAAAGAATGGTCCAACCCACCCACATACACATGTATATACATAAACGCC
>JAUUDZ010060677.1:0-10268 GCA_032361705.1 Panulirus versicolor | reverse complement strand
TGTGTGTGTGTGTGTGTGTGTGTGTTTGTGTGTGTGTGTGTGTGTGTGTGTGTGTTTGTGTGTGTGTGTGTGTGTGTTTGTTTAGTGGATCTTTTATTCTAGTATGTAGGAAGCAGATGTGAGGCACAAAAGATTCGAAAGAGTAAAGTTAAAACAACCATGAGAAGAGGAGGAGGAGGAGGAGGAGGAGATTTGGTGAAAAAGAAATACGAGAATGTGACAGAGGAGGATGGAAGAAGGGCTCAGACATGAGGATGTAGCTATGAGCTTTTACCTGTGCACAGGAATATCCCACCAAGTGTAGCAAGACTAAACTACTGCTGGGGTCTGGAGGGAAGGCGACTTAACGCTGGTCGTGTCTGAGGATAAGGTAATCGGCCACCTTCACCACCAGCTGGGCTTGGCAGGAACGCGGGGATCCCAGTGAAGTCTGCACATACTGAAGCCCTGGCATCGTCATGCATGACATACAATACTTCCATACATCTTAGAACACTGCATGATTATGGTCAACGTGCGTGTCTCCTGTGCATGACTTACATCTACAGCATGATGCTGGTCAGCGTTCGTGTTTCCTGTGTATGACTTCCGTCTCTTGTATAACTCTGCATCATTAGTGTTCTCCTGTCCCAGTTTCTGACAACCACCAACACAACGCCGGGATACGCGGCACAATAATGTTGACTGAAGATTGATTCGCCAGCAGGACGTAATGTACTATATCAAATAGGTTGATGCAATATGAGGAGGGGGTATGCAATGTCTGTCTGTCTGTCTGCAGGCGGATGTGCTCACGGCTACACACTCACCTGGGAAACCACTTTTTTTTCTAATCAGGCGGAAGTTTCGTGAGGTCATGGGGAAGTAAGGCTTCCTCCTGGTCAAGCTGCGGCACCAGCCCCACCCGGGTTTATGGATTACAGAAGCCAAATGAAATCGCTCGCGTATTTGACAAAGCACTGGATGTACTGCGCAAAACTGGGAGACGTTTTGATGCCACACTGTCTGACCATCGCACGTGTGAAGACATAGATGAGTACGAAACATTACTGGGTTCGTGTAAGAGTCGAGACGAAGGCCAAGATTAAGGTGACCCATCTTGAGGCGCTTTTTGTCCGGTCAGCGTGTGTCCCGAAACTCAATGACCCGTACCCCCCCCCCCCCTTCCCTTCCCTCACGCACACACTTTCACCTGTGTGTGTACAGGCACAACCAACTCGCACAGGCACACGAATATATGCTAATTTAGCTGGAAGGAACATGTTAGTGCCGTCATTTAATCCCTCTCCCCATCGTCTCTATTTCTTCATTCCAAGGACAGTTGGACTCCCTGTAACTGAACGCAATGATATCTACAAAACCTTCATTCTTTGTAAACTCCCCTAAATCTCCGCCACTCCTACCTCATAATCCTCCTCCGCCCCTACCTCATCATCCACCACACAACTGGGGCTAACAGAAAGAGTGCAGTCAAGGGCGTGCAGGATCACCCTCAGTCCCTCTTACACCGCCTTCAGAAAGGCGCCAAACAAACTGCCTCTCTCAATCAGTCGCCTGGACCTCATCCGACTGTTCAAGGAGAAACCATTGCACCATATCGCTACCGTCTCCTCCTGCTACTAGAAATCGCTCTTTTCCGAAAGTTAGTTTGTTGCCACAACCATATCGAGCCCACCTGAGCTCGTTTAGACTGCCATAAGAATAGCACTGAACCAGCCATCATGACAATTATTAGTAATCAGTTGACTCAGTGTGTGTGTGTGTGTGTGTGTGTGTGTGTGTGTGTGTGTGTGTGTGTGTAAAGGTAAACACACGAGGAAGCACGCAAACGCGTACCACTTATTATCATGTCTCGTGATTTCTTGCATCATTTCCACAGTAACTGACCTGAATACAGTGTAACTACCAGACGTCTAATTGGGCGAACAAGCACAGAGAAAAGAGTTGTTATCAGTTCACAAGCAGGAATAACTTTGTGTTTCAGTCAAAAATGCAAAAGATGACCTATGATGACCAGAAAAGTGTAAAACAAGGGCGACAGGGGCTTAGGCCATTCTGAGACTGGAGAGTTAAGACAAGCGAATGGCTGACTTGGTGTTAAGGATGATCAGGTGACGGTAACCTGTTGTTAAGGATGACCTGATGATAGCGTCTTGTTGTTATGAATTCATGACACGGGTAATCTAGTGCGAAGGTTTAAAACTGAAGAAGACCAAGTCCTCTAGAGATCTGGGTGATCTTGAGTCAAACAAAGTTGGTCTGTGGTAGGATGACCCAGGTTACAGGATGACTGGAGGACGAGGGTGGTAAGGGAGCAACTAAGGAGGGTCGCATCGAGAAGAGACAGCGGTCCTGGAGCAGATGAGCTCGAAGCAGAGGTAATTTGTTGGGGAGGACGACTCAGGAAAACAGGGCGATCTGATTTGCAAGATAAGCTGGTGCCAGGCAAGGTAAGAGGTCTCCTCTTTATGACTCTGGGCCAAGTTGGTGCCATGATAGGTCCAAGGTCTCCTCTCCACGACCTAGAACCCTACTGGTACCAGGAGAGGTCCGAGGTCTCTTATCCAGGACCCAGATTCCTGCTGGTACCAGAGGAGGTTCGAGGTCTCTTTTCCAGGAATCGGGGCTCTGCCGGTGCCAGGAGAGGTTCAAGGTCTCTTCTTGAGGACAAGGGTCTTTGTCTATTCCAGGAGAGACCCGAGGTTTCTTCGTCAGGATCCGGGGCCCTGAAGATGCTAGGAAAGGTCTGAGGTCTCCTAATCAGGACCCTGGGCCCTGCTGGTGCCAGGAGAATTCTCGAGTCCCCTCTCCAAGACTTGAGGCTCTGGTGGTGGCAGGAACCAGGACTCCGCTGACGCTAAGATCCGGGGTTTTGCTGGTGCTAGGAACAGGGGTTCTGCTGGTCTCATTCTAGGGCCCGGGGCACTAATGATGTCAGAACCCGGGGCCCTGCTGGTGTTAAAAGAGGTTCAAGGTATTCTCTCCAGGATCCAGGGCCCTTCTCGAGACCCTGGGCTCTGCTGGTGCCAGGACCAGGGGCCCTATTGGTGCTAGGACCAGGAGCTCTGCTGGTGTCAAGATCCGAAGCCCTGCTTGTGCCAGGATCCGACGTCCTTCTGGTGCCACGACCCAAAGCTCTGCTGGTGCCAGAACCCTAGGCCCTGCTGATTCCAGTGTCCGAGGTCTTGCTGGTGTCAGAATTCGGGGCCCAGCTGGTGCCTGGGCCCGAAGCCCTTCTGGTTCCAGGACCCGAAGCCCCACTGATAACACGACCTGGGACCCTATTGGTGCTAGGACCAGGGACCCTCGTTACGCTAGGAGCCGGGGCCCTGCTAGTGCCAGGAGAGGTCCAAGGTCTCCTCTCCTCCTCTCTGGGATCCAAGGCTTTGTTGATACCAGGATCCGGGACCCTGTTAGTGCTAAGGAAAGTTCAAGGTCTCCTCTCCAGGACCCGGTGCTCTGCTGTTGCCAAGACCCGATAGTCGTCTGGAGCCAGGACACGGTGGTCTTCTCGTGTCAGGACCTGGGCTCTGCTGATACCAGAACCCGGGGCCATGCTGGTGCCAAGATCTGTGGCCCTCTTAGTGCCAGGATCCAGGGCCCCCTCGGTGCCGTGAACTAAGGCTCAACTAGTGCCAGGTTCCGTGGCTCTGCTAGTGTCAGGAACCGGGGCACTGCTGATGCCAGGAGAAGGGCCCAAGGGTCTGCTGCTGCTAGGGCCCGGGGTCCTGCCGATGTCATTAATCAAGGCCCCACTGATGCCAGGATCCAGGGCCCTGCTCGCTTAAGATCCAGAACTCTGCCGGTGCCAGGACCCGTAGCTCTCTTGATGCCAATCACCAGAGCCCAGCCATAGCCAGGATCCACAGCTCCACTGACGCCACGAGACGTCCAAATTCTTCACTTGAGGACCTTGGTCCCAGCTGGTTCCAGGACCCTAGGCCTTGACGGTGCCGGGATCCGTGGCTCTGCGCATCGTGAAGACAGGCATGATAGGGTGACACCAATATGATGGGTAACAGAACACAAGTGACTTCTGAACACAGTTTACATGGTGAAAAATTGACTCGAGGTGTCAAAAGGGTGAGGGTGATCTGACCTGGAAATGAGGGTGATTTACAAAGGGGACCGACCTGGAAAAGAATTTATGACCAGGGAAAAAGAGTTACAAGGGCAAAAGGGTGATCGTGAACATGGGAACATTAGGGAATAATGTGCTGTTGGAAAATTGGTGACCTGGGAGTGACAGTGATGTGGGTGGGACAATGACCAAAGGAAAAAGGTGTCCTGGAGGAAGGATGACGTAGGGAGGATGGTGACTAGGGAAGCTGAAGGATGACCTGGGAACGAGGATGGTGCGAGTAGACGGGTGACATAGGGACAGAAATGCCCCAAGAAGTAATGTGAGTATGGAATAAGGTGGCCTGAGAGGGGTGACCCCAAGAGAATGATGACAGCATAAGGAGGGTGACCTGAGGAAGAGGGTGACCTTAGGAGGAAGGTGACCTGGTACTTACGTCGTCGACGACCATTAGGTCCAGCTTGACGCCACTCTTGACCCGGGAGGCAATCGTGTGAAACATGGCGTTGGAGCAGCAAGGATCCTTGGAGCCTAGGACCGTGTCCTGACCTGGCAGGCTCTCCTGCCCACTGTCCCACCTTCTGCCAGTACCTGCAGGAGTCCTCGTCTCTTAACCCAAAATTAAGATTCCCGGGGCTGGAGGTCGGAATGTCCAGCGAAGAAGTCACAGCCCGGGTCGTGAAGGGTGTTGACAGGTGCGGGGTATTGTGCGTCGCTCACAAGGTGACAAGATCTGTCGTAATTCTGAGGTGCAAAGGTGAATTTCCAGTTCAGTGTAATGTGGCGAAGGTCCCGCGAGAGAAATAGGTATATTCAAAGTCAAAGATTTTTTTTACAAGACCAAGGTGGACGTGCACTGTACAGATGGCAGACGGGAGTTCCTAATTCGAGAGGAGAGGGTGAATGTGGGGCTGTGTTGGTGGAGACAACGAGGGAAGGTGCGTCTCTGATGCCGGTCAGGGGTTGAGTGTGAGCCTCAGGCCGCAGTGAAGCCCTCCTCACCTCGCCTCAACCATCACGTGACTCCACTCCTCACGTGTCCCTAATGACGTAAAGATCCATCTTTTTTTCCGTGGTAGGTAATGCCTCGTTGTCTTGTGTAGTACACAAGTTGGTGGAGAACATTTGGCCTGGAACGGATAACCACATGAATACAGAATTCAGGATTTTCCTCAATGAAACATCCTAATAAGGAACATCCTAATAAAGATCATCCTAAATCAAGATCCAGCCAACAACCGCAGCCACAGTAATATGCCTGACACAGTTCCTCGGGTGATGTGCGATCCTCTTCCCGTCACGTCCAGACTGGCCTCCTCTGCTAACCTCATTCCTCCGGGGATTTTCCGTGAGGTGTTACGTTACCTGCACCTCCAACTTGCCCTTGACACACGACCATTCCTGTCCTTCTTGTGAGAGCCAGACACCACGGACTAATGCAACACTGCAACTGACCCACTAATTCGAAAAGAACAAGTGATAAGCATGATATTCGGCACGTCCTTTAACGCGTTCCCTGTTCTGCGAAATCATTTGACAAAAATGTGAAATGATCATTACTCAAATCAAAACAAGATTAACAGAAGATCAGATTAGAAAATTTATTCCAATAGAACAACCAGTGTACTCTCTAGTAATATCTAGTAATAAATGAATTGCCCAGCACCCTCCCCCCCCTCAAAAAAAAGAAAAAAAAGTACTGCAAGTATTAAAGTGAAATGATAAATCACGTGCTGTTGTTAAGCCTTGTCTGTTTCACTGACTGGATAAGGCAGAAAAAGATTCTGTGTCGTAGAGGGGAGGGGAGCGGGTGGGGGGAGGGGGTCTGGAACCTTCCCTTATTTGTATTTCAAATTCTAAAAAAGGAAACAGAGGAAGGAGCCACGCGGGGAGTGCTCTGCCTCCTCGAAGGCTCAGACTGGGGTGTCTGAATGTGTGGATGTAACCAAGATGGGAAGTGAGGAGAAATAGGTAGTATGTTTGAGGAAAGAAATCTGGATGTTCTGGCTTTGAGTGAAACGAAGCTCAAGGGTAAAGGAGGAGATTGGTTTTGAAATGCCTTGGGAGTAAAGTCAGGGATTGGCGAGAGGACAAGACCTAAGGAAGGGGTAGCACTATTCAGGGAGCAGGAGTTGTGGGAATGTGTGATAGAGTGTAAGAGTAAATTCTAGATTGATGTGGTAAAGTTGAGACTGGATGGTGAGAGGTGGATGGTTATTGGTGCTTATGCACCTAGTCATGAGAAGAAAGATCATGGGAGGCAAGTGTTTTGGGAGCAGCTGAGTGAATGTGTCAGCAGTTTTGGTGCACGAGACCGGGTATTAGTGATAGGTGATTTAGATGAGAAGGTGAGTAATATAGCAGATGTGGGTATAATTGGTGCGCACGGGCTATTCAGTGTTATGAATAGTAATGGTGAAGAGCTTGTGGAGTTTTGTGCTGAAAAAAGACTGGTGATTGGGAATACCTGATTTAAAAAGAGAGATATACTCAAGTATACGTATGTGAGTAGGAGAGATGGTCAACGGGCATTATTAGATTACACATTTATTGATAGGCGTGTAACAGAGACTTTTGGATGTAAATGTACTGAGAGGGTCGGCTGGTGGTTTGTCTGATCACTATTTTGTGGAGGCGTGGGTGACGATTTGTAGAGGTTTTCGAAAAAGAGGAGACAATGTCGGGGAGAAGAGAGTGGCAAGAGTATGTGAACTTGGATAAGAGACTTGTTTGAGGAAGTACCAGGAGAGATATAGTGTAGAATGGCAAAAGGTGAGAGCAAATGACGCAAGGGGAGTGTGTGAGGAATGGGATGTATTTAGGGAAGCAGTTATGGCGTGTGCAAGAGATGCATGTGGCATGCGGGCAGATTGAAAAGAGTGGTGAGTGGTGGGATGAAGAAGTAAAGTTGATAGTGAAAGAGAAAAGAGAAGTGTTTGGGCGGTGCTTACAATATATAAAAGAAAGCGGCAAGAGGTTAAAAGGAAGGTGCATGGACTGAAAAAGAGGGCAAATGACAGTTAGGGTGAGAGAGTATCATAAAAAGTAAACGGAGAATAAAAGATGTTTTGGAAGGAGAGAGATAAAGTGCTTAAATAGGAACATCAGTGAAGGTGGCAAGGGGGATGTGATAACAGGTAATGATGGAATGAGTATCTTGAAAGGTTGTTGAATATTCTTAATGATAGAGTGGTAGATGTAAGGTCTTTAGGTTGGGGTGGTATGCGAAGTGAGAGAGTCAGAGAGAATGGTTTGGTGAAAAGAATAGAGGTGTTGAAAGACTTGCGAAAGATGATATTAGGCAAAGCGGCGGGATTGAATGGTATTACAGTTCTATTTATTAGGAAAGGGAGTGGCTGTGTTGTTGATTGGTTGGTAAGGATATTCAATGTAAATATGAATCATGGTGAAAAAATGTGCGTGAGGATTGGAGGAATGTACGTACAGTGCCATCGTATAAAGGCAAAGGGGAATCAATGTGAATATTCAAACTACAGAAGCATAAGTTTGTTGAGTATACCTGGTAAATCATATGGGAGGATATTGATTGAGAGGGTGAAGGCTTGTACAGAGCATCAGATTAGGGAGGAGCAGTGTGGTTTCAAAAGTGGCAGAGAATGTGTGGATCAGGTGTTTGTGTGAGAAATAATAAGAAAAAACAGATGGATTTGTATGTGGCATTTATGAATCTGGAGAAGGCATATGATAGAGATACGTTGTGGAAGGTCTTATGAATATGTGGTGTGGGAGGTATGCTAGAACCAGTGAGAAGTTCTATCAGGGGTATAAGGCATGTGTACGTGTAAGAAGAGTAGAGAGTGATTAGTTCTCAGTGAAGATCGGTCTGTTTATGGATGGGGTGGTTAGGGAGGTGGATGCAAGAGTTTTGGAGAGAGGGGCAAGTATGCAGTCTGCTGGGGGTGAGAGGGCTTGGAAAGTGCGTCAGTTGTTGTCTGCCGATTATACAAGTGGTGGCTGTGTAAAGGGAGAAAGTTGAAAGTAGAAGTGAATAAAGCGAATTTATTAAGTTCAGCAGAGTTGAGGGACAAGTTATTGGAATGCAAGTTTAGATAGAGATAGATTGGAGGAAGTGAAGCTTTTCAGAGATGTGGGAATGAACTTGGCAGCGAATGAAACTATGGAAGAGGAAGTGAGTCACACGGTGGGGGAGGGAGCGAAGGTTCTGGGAGTGATGGAGGATGTATTGAAAGAGAGAACGTTATCTCGGGGAGCAAAACTAGGTATGTTTGAAGGAATAGTAGTTCCAAAAATATCATATGGTTTTGAGGCATGGGTTTTGCGGAGGAGGCTGAATGTGTTGGAAATGAAATGTTTGAGGGCAACATGTCGTGTGAGGTGGTTTGATCGAGTAAGTAATGAAAGGGTAAATGTGATGTATGGTAATGAAAAGAATGTGGGTGGGGGAGCAGAAGAGGGTGTGTTGAAATGGTTTGGGAATATGAAGAGAATGAGTGAGGAAAGGTTGACGAAGAAGATATATTTATCAGAGGTAGAGGGGACAAGGAGAAGCGGGAGACCAAATTGGAGGTGGAAGGATGGAATGAAAAAGATTTTGAGTGATCGGGGCCTGAACATGCAGGATGGTGAAAGGGGTGCACGGTACAGACTATATGGGACGATGTCGTGTACTGGGGTCGACGTGCTGTCGCTGGATTGAACCAGGACTTGTGAAGTGTCTGGGGTGAGTCATGGAAAGGTCTATGGGGCCTGTATGTGGATAGGGAGATGTGGTTTCGGTGCATTACACATGACAGCTAGAGTATGTATATGAGCAGTTGTGGGCTTTCTTCGTATGCTTCCTGGCGCTACCTCGCTGACACAGGGGGTGACGATGCAGTTTCCTGTGGGAGAGGGTGTCGCCGAAGATGAATAAAAGCGAGCAAGTATGAATATGTACACGAATTAAAAGACAGATGGAATTAGGGCACAGGTCACCCTCGGTGACCTCACCTCTCTCAGGTTAACCTATTTTCTGAGAAACATATTTACAATTTCTTTCACTTATTTAGTTAACAAATCTATATAAGCCAACATTTTCATTCATATCAACATCTCTACTACGTTTGGTAAGACACGATTCAACAATATTTCTATCCATCACCGAGATATTGTATGAGATAATCTTAACACTGCACCAGGTAGTTTGATGATCAAAGTGTTTGAGGTGCACAAACATAGCTTTAGATTCTTAACCATAACTAAACTAATTCTATGTTTCTCAAGCTGGATATTAAGGTTCTTACCAGTTTAAAACTGATCACACTCTTTACAGGGGATATTGTACACAAGCCTTTAGAGAAGTTACAGAATTTCTGATAATTTCCCTAAGCGTATTATTATTACTGAAAACTATATTGAAATCAAAAGCTTTTTGCAAAACAGGAACATTAAGCAATTTCTCACAATAGGATAATACTAATAAGTGCGTGTTCACAATATTGTCTGTATGCGTCTTAAGAGTAAACTTTAATGAGTACCAAACAATATCAAATTGGTAAGAAATAAGTTTTCATCATTATCAACAGGCCACTAACAAAGACCATCATCATCATACCTGTACCATTTGATAATACTTGGTATAATATCTTACTTTCAAAACATTCCATATATGAATTACTTAAGAGAGCTGAGAGAGGATGTTCCATCCTCATACCTAACTGCTGTGTGAAGGAAGTTTCAGTCAATTGAAACTTACAGTCTTGAATGCACAGTATTATTAATTCCTCCGCCAGATATAATCACATCCATGATCAAGATGGACATTACTGAGTTTGTCTATTAGATCAGTATTGTTTTTGATATGAGAACAAGATATTATGCCGATGACGGCCGAGAATACTGACAAGCGATTGTGAAAGTCTATATGTAGCAGATCCCACTGAAGAAACTATGGGTCTTATAGGGTTTCCCGGTTTATGAGTCTTAATACAACCATATATGTAGGCAAGGGAAGGACTCAAACACGAACATTTCTGATTTCATAATTGCAACTTTTTCATTATCTTATCAAACGTGCTATTCACTGTTTCCGTGGAATCACTTCTAAGAGAATATGTTCTATTCTCTATTAAAGCATACATTTTATCTAGATAATCATCTTTATTCAAAATCACTACGGCATTCGAGATTCAGCTATAGTGACAGGTTGATTCCTGTCCTCTGGTAA
>JAUUDZ010060666.1:0-10268 GCA_032361705.1 Panulirus versicolor | reverse complement strand
ACCACACATCTCTCTTACCCTATTATTACTTACTCGATCAAACCACCTCACACCACATATTGTCCTCAAACATCTCAATTCCAGCACATCCACCCTCCTGCGCACAACTCTATCCATAGCCCACACCTCGCAACCATACAAAATGCTTCATGTATTTCAAATCTAAAGTGAAAATTAATAAGACATTTAACTCATACTTTATCTGATGAAACAAAATGTTTTGAGAAAAACTTGCAAAACTAAGAAAAAGCCAGTTAATATTAAATATGCACTAGTTGTCAAGAGTGTATAAAATAAAATATTCTGCCCAGCGTGGTTTCAGAAGCGGTAGAGGATGTGTGGATCAAATGTTCTCTTTGAAGAATGTGTGAGAAATACTTTTAGAAAAATAGATGGGATTGTATGTGGCATTCATGGATCTGGAGAATGCATATGATAGGGTTGATAGAAATGCTTTGTGAAAGGTCTTAAGAGTGTATAGTGTGGGAGGTATGCAGCTAGAAGCAGTGGGGAGTTTTTATCAAGGATGTATAAGCATGTGTACGAGTAGGAAGAGGGGAGAGTGATTGGTTCCCACTGAAAGTCAGTCTGTGACAGGGTTGTGTAATGTCCCCATGGTTGCTTCATTCTTTTATGGATAGGGTGGTTAGAGAAGAAAAGGCAAGAGTTTTGGAGAGAGGGGCAAGTATGCAGACTGTTGAGAATGAGAGGGCCTGGGAAGTGAGCCAGTTACTGTTTGCTGATGATACAGCAATGGCAGATTCAAGTGAGAATCTGCAGAAGTTGGTGACTGAGTCTGGAAGACTATGTGAAAGAAAGATGAGAGTGAATGTAAATAAAAGCAGGATTATTAGATACAGTAGGGTTGAGGGACAAGTTAGTTGGCATGTGAGTTTGAACAGACAAAAATTGGAGGTGAAGTGTTTTAGATATCTGGTAGTGGACATGGCAGCCAGTGGAACCATGGAAGTGGAAGTGAGTCATAGAGTGGGGGAAGAAGCAAAGGTTCTGGAAACACTAAATGTGTGGGGAAAGAGAATGTTATTTGGGAGAGCAAAAATGGGTAGTTTGAAGGAATAGTAGTCCTGATATTATATGGATGTGAGGCAGGGGCTACAGATAAGGTTGTGTGGAGGAGGGTTGCTGTTGGAAATGAAAAGTCTAAGGAAAATATGTGTTGTGAAGTGGTTTGATTGAGTAAGAAATGAAAGGACAAAAGAGATGTGTGGTAATAAAAAGAGTGTGGCTGAGAAAGCTTAAGAGGGTGTGTTAAAATGGTTAGGACATTTAGAGAAAATGACTGAGAAAAGGTTGAGAAAGAGGATATATGTATCAGAAGTGGAGGGAACAAGACGAACAGGGTGATCAATCTGAAGATAGAAGGATGGAGAGAGAAACATTTTGAGTAATCAGGGCCTGAACATGCAGGAAAGTGAAACAAAGTGAATTAGAACTATAAGGTATACCAGGGTCAACGTGCTGTAAACTGACTGAACCAGAACATGTGAAACATCTGGAATAAATCATGGAAAGGTCTGTGGGGCCTGGATGTACGTACATAGGGAGCTGTGGTTTCCATGCATTACATATGACAGCTATAAAATGGATATGAGCAGATGTGGCCTTTCTTTATCTGTTTGTGGCACTAACTCGCCAACTTGGGAAACAGCAAATAAGTATGAAAAAAGTAATAATAATAATCAAAACAGCAACAATAACTAATGCATGAAGAGATCAGCCATACATGCTTCCTTGGCATGACAAATTTTGAACCTCTTTTAATTCATCAATTTCCAGTTTGATTTCAAATGAATTTCATTCTCATGTATCACCACTTCATGCTTTTGTATTTCTTCTTGCTCACTTTCCTAAGTACATCATGATCGTGGTGTCTTAAAATTTCACAGTAAATCTCAATCTGTGGTTTCCCAGAAGTATATAAAAAAAAAGATTGTGTAGAGTTCAAACTAGAGTATAATCTAAAGTACTTTCAAATCCATTGCAGAAAATACAAGCATTTCTGGATATCACAATTACGTTTGCCCTATCCCTTGGATATATGTTATTTTCTTTCATACATTCTCACTTTTCATCCTTTAGCAAGGTAGCATCAGGAAATTAGCCCTTATTGAGAAAAATCCTTGCTCTACCCCTAATTTTAGAAAGTAATAATACAATATAAAATATTTCCAACCCACTGCACCTGCTCTTCTAAGTAACCTTCTACAAAATGCAAAAATACAAAAGTAGTATTCTTTCAACCTTGTTCACATGGATAAAAAAGGCAGAGAGGTGGTGTATCATACATTACTTAAAAAACACAAATGATCAAATGCAAAATTTGTCATTCTTTTGTAAAAATAATTGAACAGTCTGCCTGACAAAAGCAGATCATGCAGTATGTAGGTAGTATAAGGTCAAAAAAAACATTAATTTCATGATAAGATATATAACATGTAGACCACATATGCACAGCTCCCTCATAGTTGATGTATATGATAAAAGAAGTGGCTCTATATGAGTAGCCAAATGATGAAATGCAAAGCAAACACATCTTGAGATGAAGAAAAAACGAAGATAAAAAATGCAATACTGAATACTATAAATATCGAAGAAATCAAACATGTGAAAGAGGTGACAATGGGATGACCTAGAAGATAATGAGAAGTCAAGGAGAGATTAAATGGGAATGCAGATGATACAAAATATTAAAATTTACTGACACGAATGATGGAAAGCAACAATGAGCAACTGAAAGAGGATGATGAAAATACCTATTAAACTGCATGATACAAAAGGGTATAGATGCATATCTAATGAGCATATATATGAATATATATATGGTGTGAGAGGTGAGCTGCTAGAAGCAGTGATGGTTTTATCAACAGTATAAGGCATGAGCACAAGTAGGAAAAGAGGAGAGTGATTGGTTCCTGGTGAAAGTCAGACTGCAGAGGGGGGGGGGATCCCAATGTTTGTTTAATTTGTTCATAGACGGGTTGATTTGGTAGGTAAATGCAAGAGTTTTAGAGAGAGGGGCGAGTAAGAAGTCTGTTGGGATGAGAGGTATGGGAAGTGAGTCAGTTGTTGTTCGCGGATGATACAGCACTGGTGGCTGATTCAAGTGGGAAACTGCAGAAGTTGGTGACTGAGTTTGGAAAAGTGTGTAAAAGAAAAAAGTTGAGAGTAAATGTGAATAAGAGCAAGGTTATTAGGTTCAGCAGGGCTGAGGGACAAGGTAGTTGGGAGGTGAGTTTGAATGGAGAAAACTGGAGGAAGTGAAGTGTTTTAGATATCTGGGAGTGGACTTACCAGTGAATGGAACCATGGAAGTGGATGTGAGTCATATGGTGGGAAGGGGGTGAAGGTTTTGGGAGTGATAAAGAATGTATGGAAAGAAAGAATGTTATCTAGGAGAGTAAAAATGGGCATATTTGAAGGAATAGTAGGTCTAACAACATTATATGGTTGCGAGGCATCAGCTATAGATATGGTTGTACAGTGGAGGGTGGATGTGTTGGGAATGAAATGTCTGAGGACAATATATGATGTGAGGTGGTTCAATCGAGAAAGTAATGAAATGGTAAGAGAGATGTGTGGCAATAAAAAGAGTGTGTTTGAGAGAGCAAAAGAGGGTGTGCTGAAATGATGTGGACATATGGAGAGGATGAGTGAGGAAAGGTTGAAAAAGAGGATATATGTGTAGAGGTGGAGGGAACAAGGAGAAGCCTGAGACCACACTGGAGGTGGAAGGATGGAATGAAATAAATTTATGAGCAATTGGGGCCTGAACATTCAGGAGGGTGAGACACATGCAAGGAATAGGGTGAACTGGGATGAAGTGATATAGCAGGGTCGACAGGCTGTCAATGGACTGAACCAGGGCATATGAAACGTCTGGGGTAAATCATGGAAAGCTCTGTGGGGCCAGGATAAGGATATGGATCTGTGGTTTTGATGCATTACACATGACAGCTAGAGACTGAGTGTGAACGAATGTGGCTTTTTTTTTGTGTTTTTCTGGTGTTACCTCACTGATGCAGAGGGTGGCAATGCTGTTTCCAGTGGGATGGGGTGGCACTGAGAATGGATGAAGGCAAGCAAGTATGAATATGTACGTGTGAATAAATGTATATATCTGTGTATTTGTATGTGTATGTGTATATGCTGATAGGTATATGTGCATGTATGTATATATGTGTGTATATGAATGGATGGGTCTTTCTTCATCTGTCTCCTGGCACTACCTCACTGACACGGTAAATGGCGATCATGTATAACAATATAATAAAATAAAATACTACTTTAGAAGTTTTAATGCTAAGGGTTAAGACAAAAAAGAGAACTGCAATTACAGACCCAAAGACCTATGTTCCTGTCATGATAAATACCGTGAATGTAAATGGACAGATGTAGGTAGTAGCTGATAGGCAGCCAATGACCAGAAAGGTATATTACCAAAAATACCCACCTGGGTATTGGGAGGGTTAGTGACAGCTGCATAGTGATCCAGCACTTCAGTGGTTGTCAAGTTGCACTCCTCTGACCCGGGTAGCTATCTTGTCTTTTCTTTAAGCCTTACCCACACGTGGACTACTGGCATTCTGTCCACAAACATACAATCTCTGTCACACACAACACTTTACAACACTTAACTCACTCGGCTCATTCTCTGTAACTCTTGATTTTCCTGTGGTAAGTGCTATGCACTAACTCTGCCTTTTGGCAAAATCATAAGAGAAATAGATGGTGGTAGTAGGTAGGAACATTCAGGCAGGACCATTACATAAAAACAGTAGTTGGAAGTAGTAAGTAGGAACATTGGACAAGAGAATTGGATAGAAGTAGTCAGCAGGAACATTAGGTAGAAGCCTCTGCCAGAGGCCTGTTAAGGGTGAGGCACCAAAGGATAAGAAGCAGCACTGGAGTCCACTAGCTATAGAGACTCTACTGCTGTGGCCACTCTTTAAAGAAGTTCCAGGGGAGAACAGGCATCAGAGATAAAGTAGAAAGATAGACAGTTAAATGAAGAGAGATATATAAATTAAAGAGAAAAGATGTTTGCTACCATTATGACAAATATTGAGGATATAATTGGAGTGAGTACTATGGATTTCTACATTTACCTGGAATAAGAGTAACACAAGTATACAGAAATGGCAATGAGAAGACCAGAATATAAAGAAATTAGGTTAATGATAATGAATAGGACAAAAATAAACATGAAAAAGAGGTTTCACAAAGCTGTAGACAAAATGAAATACATAAAAGGATGGATCAAAGGAACAGAGGAAGACATAAAGACTGACAGAAGAAGGGGATGGATATTAGAACAAATTACAATATAAATTAATATAGAATTTGACTAAGGTATACACTGGTAAAAACTAACAGTAGGGATGACATAGAAAATGGGAATAAGCGAGACAAAAGTACAACTGAGAGGACATACAGCTCCAGGTCTGTAATTAATGACTCATAAATACAAAGAGACAAAGAAAGGGAAAACAAATGTCAGGAAACCATGGAATATATGATATCTAAATGTACATAAGATAAAGAAGCATCTTGCCAGTTTTTGTGTGAATTAATAGGACAACACAAATGAAGGATTTACAGAAATGGCCAGTGGTCTGGCCTTGAATTGGCAGCAAAGCTTTCATAATATTGTAATATATCTACAGATAGCAACATTTCCTGGCATTTGCCATAATAAATGTCATGTTGATTTCATACTTCAATGGAAAGAACTAAAATGTGGGGGCTGCCATAATTATTAGGAATTCTGTCTCATGCATGCTTACCACCTCTGCCAAGACAACATGTCGTAGTGATCATTTCAAAACTCATCGGACCCATCCAGGAAGATACTTTTTTAATGTATGTACAAAGTATAATTACTGAAAACTCAAAAGTCACTTATATGATCATTTCATGTAAAAATTATCAAGCTGTGTGAGAAAGACGGCACTGAAAAGAATTATGGTACCATTTGTTAACACATCTAAACTAATGATCACGAGTTGAATATAGTAACTGTTTGACATGTCATGAATGTTTACTTCAGGCAATTAAATTTGGCAAGCAGTGTTTATACAAACACCAATCAACTTACTATTATCAGTATCCATATTGAGCACCAATATAATTCAACCTAATAACAAGTAGTACTAAAGAATTCCAAATTCAAAATGCTTCTCCCATCATAAGTACAACAAGGGCAGTCCATCCAGTAAATGGTCTACAGCCCTCCCCTCGCCCTGTTTTGTCATTGTAGTGTTCCCATATATACCCTGTTCTCTTGTACTCTCGTAGAATATTACTTATGACATTCTGCCGAAGACTTGTATATATCTCCTTTGCAAGATCTTGGTGAGGTCCATCTGTATTGCTGTAATAGTATAAAGCTCGTACAGCCAAGTAATTCATGTTGATCCAAATAGGACCCCGCCAATAAGGTGGATCATGCTTAGTGTTTCGTTTGTTATACAGAGGTGAATTCTTAGCTAAGGATCGCAGACCATAAGAAGTCCAGAGGAGATCTGGCCGCCGGAGATCATCAAGAACTTTCCCAAGTTTTGCTGAGTAAGGATCTATGATCTGAAGAAAGAAAGGAAAGAAACTCACATACCCAAAGGAGTCCACAAACCTTAACTTTGGATCTGCGTGAGTAATACGTCTCATTTCAGAATTGGGTGTCAATTGTTTTAATTCTACATCATCTGTGTGGAGACCATAGTCCATGTACCCATTTGCAGCATATGACCAATGTAGTGAATCAAGGACATTATTATCTGAGAGATATCTATATGCATCATCAAATCGGCTAGGATCCTTTTCGGTAAGTCTAGCAATATCAGCCATGAGACCTGAGGCTAAAGTCATCCAACACCTAAGGTCCAAGTGGCGTTCATCTGCAGTGGGATGGGATGCCCGAGGGTAATCATCAAGACCTGAGGTAAGAGTTTTTGGATTCAATTCTTGCACTGCTTTTGGATCTCGACCTCGCCATCTGTAAGTACCTGGAATGTCTCCAAACTGAGTTGTGTTAAACCAATTGTACCATGCTCTTAAACGTGGCCAAAGGTGACTAAGGTATTCATAGTCATCATCTGACAATTCTTGCTTGAAACCAGCCATCATAGAGTGGAGAGTAAGGAGCAAGGTTGGAGGATTAGCATTTTTTCCTCTTTGAACAACAAACTCATCTGGAACTCTTGCACGTGCCTCCACACCCAAAATCTGCTCTCGGGGTATCCACCCATCCCAATTCATCAAATCAAACCAATGAGCTAATATATCCTGAGATATTTCTCGATCCCACTTTGAGATAAGTAGGTTATGGAAGCCTTCGTCCCAAAGAAAACCTCGGGGAAAGAAGCTACGTGATGGCACTGCTGTGTAAAGCGCAGCCTTCCAATAAGGGACTGGATCACTATTATACTCTCCAAGTACCTTGGAAGCACCATAAAAGTAACCAATGCCCCCAATCATGTTACTTAAAGCAGCTTTGGCAAAATCAATTTCTTCTTTATTAAATCCTTTAGCTTCCATGGAAAATTTTTTTTCAAAATCTACATGGAATTTTTTCTCATACTTTTCTATTTCTTCAGTTAGAGATTCACCCATCAGCATCCCAGGTCTTCTCACAACACTGTCACTCTCATATACTACTTCTATCTCAAATGGAACCTGTCCGGTAGCTTGATAAACCACAAAGTTGGGAAGTCGATCTGTATCTTCATGACTGAACATTTCTCCTGCAAGGCCAATATATTTATCCATTTCATTTTTCCCTTGGAAGACTCTTAAACTTTTGTACACAGTTTCTTTCAGCATGTGAAGCCCCATATGTTTAGTACTCAGTAAGTGATGATGTAGCACAACCCCAGAAGCATTCAGCACATGAAGATGAAAGCCTCCTACAGAGTCTGAGATACCCCTGACAGAGCCTAATGAATGACTTGTTCCAACTATGGGCTGCAGAACTGAATCTCCATCATCTGGGTCAAGTGCTACATAGTATAGAAGAGATGCCTGCCCACCTTCCTCTCTCCGAGTCTGTAAGTGGTTAAAAAATTCAATAACAACATATATATTTCAGTGTTCCATACAGTCATAATATATAAATTATTTTCATAAATCCTCAGAAAAACCTGGAAAAGCCATTCTATTTTAAGAGGGAACTGACATACATGCAATGCAATACATATATCTTTTTCATATTTGATTACCATTCCCAGTGTTAGTGAGGTACACAACGAACAGATGAAGAAAGGTCACATCCACTTACATTCATTCTCTAGCTGTCACGTATAATGCACAAAAACCACCGATCCATATCCAAAAACAGGCCCCACAGACCTTTCCATGGTTTATCACAGATGCCTCATATGCCCTAGTTCAATCCAGTATCAGCATGTCTTCCCCAGCAAGCCACATTATTCCAATTCACTCTATCCCATGCCCATCTTTCATCAACCCTGCATGTTCAGGCCCCGAATGCTCAAAATCTTTTTCAATCTTTTTTGTTTGCTGAGATGGCACAGACATCTCCAATTTGGTCTCCTCATTCTTCTTGTTTCCTACATTTCTAACACACATATATCCTCGTTGTCAACCTTTCCTCACTCATTCTCTCCATATGTTCAAACCATTTCAGCACACCTTCTACTCTCTCACCTACACTCTTTTCATTACAACACATCTCTTTTACTCTTTCATTACTTACTTGATCAAACTGTCACATTACATACTGTCCCAAACATTTCATTTTCAACACACCCATTTTCCTCTGTACATTCTCATCTACAGCCCATGCCTTGTATTCATATATTGTTATTACTAGTAAACCTTCAAAAATATCTACTTTTGCCCTTCCAAATAATGACTCCTTTCCACATATTCCTCAGTGCTTCTAGAACCATCATCCCCCCCCCCTTACTTACACTATGACTGACTTTCACTAACATGGCATCCATTTCCACAGCCAGGTATTCAAAACAGTCCAACTCCTTCATATTTTCTCCATTCAAACTCACACCCCAAATAACACATTTCTCTATACTGCTCAACCTAATAACCTTGCTTTTATTCAAATCTACTATCAGCTTCTTCCTTTCACACACTCTCCCAAACTCAGACATCAATTTCTTCAGTTTCTCACTTAAATCTGCCACTAGTGCTGCATCATCAGCAAACAATAACTGGCTCACTTACCTGTCCTCCTCACCCCTAACAAGCTGCAAAATCATTCCTCTCTCTAAGACCCTTGCATTTCCCTCCTTCACCATCCCATCCATAAACAAATTAAACAGCTATGGGGACATCACACATCCCTACTACAGACCTTGTTCACCTGGAACCACTCATTCTCCTTTCTACCTACTTGCACACAAACCTTACAGTCTTGATGACAACTTTTCACTAATTCTAGTAGCTTTCCTCCCTACCATATATTCATAAGAACTTCTAAAATACATCTGTATCAAACCTACCATATGCTTCCTCCTGATCCATAAGTACCACAAACAAATCCTTCTGTCTAAGTATTTCTCACACACATTCTTTAAAGCAAACACCTGATCCACACATACTCTACCACATTGTTCCTTCCCAGTCTGCTGCTCTGTGCATGCCTTCACCCTCTCAGTCACTACTCTCCCATACAACTTACCAGATTTCTTTCTTTCAAACTTGTTTAATGTTTCTTGTGTTAGTGAGGTAGCATCACAAACATGAAAAAAAGACCAATTCACTCATATCCGTTCTCCAGCTGTCATGTGTAATGTACCAAATCCACAACTTCCTATCCACAACCACACACTACAGACCTTTCCATGGTTTTCCAGGGTGCCTCACATGCACTGATTCAACAGCAAGTTGCCAATTGTATACCATATTGATCTAATTCACTCAATGCCATCCATGCCATTCACCATCCTGCATGTTCAAGCCACAAGCACTCAAAACCCTTTGCACTCCATCCTCCCATCTCCAGTTTGGTCTCCTTCCCCCTCTCTCCTTTTCCCCTCCACCTCTATGTGAACCTTTCCTTACTTATTCTCTCCAGCTGTCAAAACCATTTCAGCATTCCCTCCTCAGCTCTCTCAACCACACATGTCTTATTACCACATATTTCTCTTACCCTTTTATTACTTACTTGATCAAATCACTTCACACCACATATTGTCCTCAAATATTTAATTTCTAACAATTCCTCACTTCTCTGCACATTCTCATATATAGCTTCTCCCTTACACCCATGT
>JAUUDZ010060665.1:0-20774 GCA_032361705.1 Panulirus versicolor | reverse complement strand
CAGACTGTAGCATTGGGTTCTACTGTCCAGTTCCAGTGTTCAGCACGCTCTCAAACTGGACCTCAGGTTAGTTGTAAGATTATAAGTGTTTAAAGATTTTGAAGTGTTCCAATCATAGCAGTGTTTATATGTATATGGCTCTTTGTGATTGATGTGTAACTTTACCCATTTAGGTGTGTTTCTTTATCATGCAGTCTTTAGGTATGTGCTTGCATTGATGTGTTGTAGACCCAGCAATGTTTTTAAGTACATTACAGGACTGTCATATGTTATCACCATGAAAAATACAAAAGACTCCAAAGTGAATTGAATTTGGCCTAGCTACAGTTTATGTGGTAATCAGTATGGCTTTGTACAGCTACTTTACAGAATTTGTTAGAGAAAAAAATATAAATTCTATAATGGACTCCTAGCATTAACTCAGAAAGTGTGATTTACCATTCATAATGGATTGTTTATGAAAAGAAAAAAGAATGGATATGGTTTGACTCTTACAATATGACTTTCATGTATATGATATAGGAGTGCATGACATAACAATATTAAAGTTAATGTTTGTAAGATTGGTGTAGATTTTATTTCTTTTCATGTATGGTTTAACCTGTGTTCTTTGGAGCAACATCCTATTGAAATGGGATGTAATAGCAGATTGATTTATATGAACTCATTCACTTAATCACAAGATGTTTTTCATTCATTTCGCATAGAGCACAGTGTTTCCACATTGGAACATAATAGGTCCAGCTTCAGTGATGTGGAATGGGAGGTGGTTTTGGAGAGCATTGAAATAACTAGAAATTAAGTAAGCAGAATATGAAAAGGCATTATCCCATATAAGGCTTCTTATGCAGATGAATTTTTTTTTCATACATATTCGCCATTTCCCGCATTAGTGAGGTAGTGTTAAGAACAGAGGACTGAGCCTTAGAGAGAATATCCTCACTTGGCCCCTTCTCTGTTCCTTCTTTTGGAAAATTAAAAAATGGGAAGGGAGGATTTCCAGCCCCCTCCTCCCTCCCCTTTTAGTCACCTTCTACAACACGCAGGGAATATGTGGGAAGTATTCATATATTCTCGGGATGTGTGCAGATACACTAGACTAATAGTGTTAATGAGAGAAATTGTGAAGGTCAGTAGGGACAACAGAAAATTTTGATTGGACTGCAAAGGTTTTGTGAAAATATATACACATAGAAGCATTGTACAAAAAGGTATCTTAGTACATGAATGAATTACATTAAATCTCCACACATTGTGTGCTGTAGTTCAATAATCAGAGTATTTTCCTCATATTTATGATAATTTCTTATCATTTCTATCATTGAAAATTTTTCATTTTTTCTGCTTTCTCTTTTGATTTACAAAAGAGATGAGTGTGGACTGCATACTATGCTAGTAGATAGTAGAATTGCACTCAAGTTTATAGATAAGGAAATATTCAGAAAGCTTTTCAAATCTTATATGAGGCCGGAACTAGATTGTGCTCTGCAAGATTGGTCACTCCAAATAAAGCATCAATAGCTTACAGAGAAGGTCCATAGGAAAGGAATAATGATGATACGAACATTAAGAGAGCTGAGTTACAGGGAAAGGCTAGAGATGTAGGAAAAGAACAATCAGCGGACAGATCATGAAATTAAGGAAGAACATCTTAAAAGATGTATGAAGCACCTTTGTAATACTATACAAGAGACAGTATACAGAAATGTTAAAAGTTGTATGATAAAGAATATTCAAGAGATGAGGGTTTATAAATATAAAACTCCCTCCCCATCCAGTGCCAGTAAATAATTATAAATAGGTAATTCCATAGAACTGGCATTACTACACTTCACTTGCATTTGGTTTTGCTGCAAATGAATGGTGACCTTTGGCAAGGTTATATCAATATCATTGGATTAAATTGAGTGCAGTTTCATTGTGGATCTTTTAATACCAAAGTATGTATTATTTTCTGCTACTGGATGTAGTACAACCCCATAAAGAGGTTCTGGGTTATACGATTAAAGTTATTAAAGACTGTATGTATAACTAGCTAGGGCCCATATTTTTTTTAATCTGCACCTTTCCAGTTATCAAAAAGAAAAAATAAATATTGATTTTGTATTTAAGATGGCTACTGTATTGTATCAGCCAGTCCATACAGTTAAATGATTAGACATCCAGTATGAACCTGACAGTTGTTTATTGGTGTATTCCAATTCATCCTAGTGTGAGAGATATTTGTGGTTTTCAAGATAGGGATTAAACTTGGCAGTTCAAAGTGATGCCTTTCGTGTTGGGTATAACTTCACCAGCTCTTATGGCTGGTATTGTCTTTGCTAAGGAAAAATTATTGAGGAGTCACTCCTAGATATCCTTAATGATTTTCTAGTGATCTTTTAATCAGTTGAAGTGTGGCAGTCTTGCTTTACAGGTCTGGTAAATTGTTCAAAAACCATGCTCTAGCTTCTTCCAGAAAAGTACCCTTTGATTCTCAATTAAGATATTTCCTTGGCTTATGGTAGATAGATGTACTATGTGGGGTTCTCATCCTCTTCTGGGGAACAAATAGTAGACTGCACAGACATTGAACATTTTAGAAGAGTTTCCATATACATCTCAGTACAATGCTAAGATGAGACTGTAGACCATAAAAGATTGCATCTTAGGTGAATCTTCCTCTCCATCTTTTTCCAAGATCTTTAGGAGACTTAACCCAAGAACTCCCCTGTGTCCTTTGGTGTGACAGAGATATGAGGACTTTCTAGAGGTCTATGCCTTGAATAGCTCTCTTTCACATCTTTTATGATTTGAATGGATGCTTCAACTCATGAATGGGGCCTCCATCTCTCAGATGGTCATATGAGAGTGGGGTTTCGGTTGGAGGGACAAAAGTCCTTGCATGTCAGCATGAAAGATCTGGGTTCAATGATTCTTTATCTCCCATAATTTTCTAAGTATGGGATATAGGATTCTGTTTTCCATGGACAACTCTGCAATAGTCCATTGCTCAATAAGCTTTGCTTATTGAGCCTTGTAATAGTATCAAAATTCTTGTTCTCCAGATGTCAAAGACAAGAGGTGTGTATGTAAGGGAGTATGTCCTATCATGATCATTTCCATGATGATAAATTCTATTGGGAGAGATGTGTTTAATCGGTTCCTGTAACTAGTGTTGACTCATCTTATGGAACTCCTCTACCACCAAGGCAAATGCCATGTTGCCAGCCTATTTCTCTCCAATGTTTAACAAGGAATAGTATCAACAGACACCCTCTTTGTAGACTGAAGTCCTTAAAACTAAAATCATCTCTTTCCATCAGTAAATCTCACGGTGAAAGTACTTCCCAGCCAGTTGGGTTATGACTTTAGTGACTATTGTAGTCAGAAGTAGTAGAGACAGCCTTTGTTCTAGAAACTTTTATGCTGTCCAGTTTTCCTGAGCTGATACCTCAAGTATTATAACCCACCTCAGTTTGGGCTTAGAAACCTGGTATCAAAGCTCAAAATCTAGAATGCACCTGTGGATTTTCTTGGATTTTTACAGCTTTAGGTATTGGGAGCATTTGTACATGGTCTCCATAATTTTTCTTTCTCTAACCTGAAGACTTTATCAAAGAGTTTGGAATCTTTTCCAGTCTTCCTTGAAGATTTCAAATCTTCTGAGGCTTTTGAAGCTTTCTGTTTAGAATCTACCCCTTTTCATGGTGAAAACAAGGTTAGTGATGCTACAAGACTGCCCTACATAAACCACTTTTATTGAGTTCTGGTATTTACCTCTCAGGACCTACTTATTGTGTTTTTGCAGGCAGTTTTCTGAGGGTACAGTTACTTTGGTAGTACAGCCTAAGTCAGAAGTCCTGGTCTTGTTACAATCATAAGATGTTTTTTTGGCATTATAGCAACTCAGAGTCTCGACATAAAAGCCCTCTTCTTTATAGCCCTTGGGACCGTAAGAAGAGTTTGTGAGATATGCATAATGTATAGATTACTAGTGACTATTACTGAGGGGAACATATGTTTGTCTCAAGAAAGCTTAAAAAACTCTCTCAGCTAGGAACATCTTTTCGTAGACTAAGATTTATTTTGGACCAGATCTGCCTCTGTGTTGCAGCCAACCATTTTTAGAAGGTAGGTGCCACTTTTGGCCTTTCTAAGGAGCCTGTCCTTGATGATTTATATTAGAGGTTTTTGGCATTCCCGAAGCATATCTTTTAATGATACTTTGCTCAATATGTCAAGGGTCTACATGGTGTGGCTCAGAGGTTACCACTGTGAGAACAGAAGGACCCTAATGTGCCAAAAGGTGGTTCTTAAGGTACTGTCTTTTGTTTCCTTTGTCTTCATTTTGCAAAAGTTTCTCTTTAACCCTCTTCCTCTATATTAACATGCTATCTTTGCTTATGGAATGAACCTACCTTAGAGAGAAATGTAAATTTTGAAGTGTAAAGAACTAGCACTCCTGGGAGCATTTTTTTTATGGGTTATTGTTTCATCACCCTTCCCTCCCCTTTCATCTGAAAACCTTTCTCCAGAAGGTGACCATGATTGAGTTGACAAACTCGCTCTGAGATATATGAGGGAGGTCAGTACCAAGGGCCAGGGGACTATGACATCATCATCAAGTTGCAGTAGTTGGCACCTACTGCTCCTGCTCAGTGATTATTAGTATTGAGTGGCAGGAAACTACTGACTATGGAGGTACTACCTCTTGGGTTTCAGAAAACCATTGCTTGTGTGCCCTCACCACTAGCTAGACCACACAATGCTTGGCAAACTTCTGCATCACATGATCATTGTGTGGCCAGTAGCAACTCAATGATTGGCCATTTTGATATTGGCTTCTTTCTCTACATGTTGAAGCTTTGGAACTCTCTACCTTCTCATGTCTTTTGCAATAACTATAACCTAGCACATTTCAAGAGACAAGTTTTTCACTTTCTCCAAAATTTGTAAATACTTTCCCATGTCATTTCTTTTCCATTTCATAATTCTCTTTGTATTTCAATTAAGGCCTGGCCTTGATGTGGACTTTTGTCTTTGACTGGAGCCTTCATCATGAAAAAAATAAAATCTACCTCATAGTTTTCTATGAGCAACAATGGCAGCGCTGCTGCATTTGTCACATAACCTCTTTTAGACCCAGATCCCTGTCATTTTTTCTCTTTAGCTCATTTTCATGTGAGTTGCTGGCATCCAACCCCAATTTCACACCCAGTTCATCTCATGCACAACACTTGACAGCAACTAATTCATAAATCTCTCTGTCTCGTTTCCTGTTTGTTCTTCCTTTATGCACTTGAAAATCCATGAGTTGCGCTACAGTTAGACAGTTGTCTGGTGCTGCCTGAAGGAAACCAATATTTTAAACAAGACATGATTTAGCTGATTTCAACTGTAAAGATTAGGATTTTTTTTATTTTAACTTTTTAAAATCTATTACATAAATTCTTTTTTTTAAGGAGTTATTTTTAATGCTTTTACTCCTTTTGAATTGTAGATATTTTGTTCAAAAATCTGCCATTAATGACATTTGCTGTTGACACAGTAGCTAATTCTGAATTATCAGTCTCTGGTACTAAATCAAAATAGCACCATGAGCTAAGAAGGGCTAGGTGGTTCTTGGGTCCCACTTGACCATCATCAAGTAGCTGGGACCCATCTGACTCCCTTAACCATAACTCCCAGACCTGTTTTTTCTTTATGCATTTTAAAAACATTTGGAGTAATAAATTTAAATCCTCTCTCCATGGAATACTTAATTAGTCCCCTGATCTTCTTTCTGAAACTCAGCTGTCCAAGGATGCTTCTCTTCTACAATGTCAGATCTGCAACTATAATCCCTGGCATTCTTCCTTCTATAGGGGTGGAGTTTTTGCCTACTTGAGTCTTTTGAATTTCAAGCTATCTGGCTGAAAGATTTATATACCCTCGTAAACTAACTTTTGTGTTTCATATATTCCTTCAAGATTCCCCAGCTATGTACAGCTCTTCAACTGTATGACTTCCTGGAAGCATTACTCTTACATACATGCTTTAAACTCCTTAATGCAGGGGAATTCATAGTACATTTCATGGACTGGTTAGGCTCAACTAAAGACAATCCTGGTGGGGCCGAAGCCTTTACTTTTTCCCACGTTAGCAGTCTGGAACAAATATTCAGACACTCTACATGAGTTCCAAACTATCAAGACCACTCTTCCAATATGCCACGATGGTTGGTTAGGCTCTACTCAGGAGCTGAAGTCCTTTCTTTTTCCCTCCTTAATGATCTGGAACAAAAAGAACCAACCACTCTATATCAGATGCTTTTGTTACCACCACTCTTTGTTTTTACCTTTGCGCTCTTCTACAATTTATACATTTCTACCCCCTTAGGATCCTCTGATCATAGTGTTATCCCTATGACTTGTGATTAGGAATGCCCACCCCTTGTCCCTCCTTGTAAATGCCAACACTGGCAGTATGGGAGAGCTCAGTAGCCAGCCCTGTGCAGTATCTTGACCAAGTTTCCATGTGACACGTATTGCTTCGCCAGCCAGGATGTCCTGCGCTGTGCTGAATATACAGCAAGACTTATCCTGGCAGGCGTAGAGTCCTATATTACTTCTTTTATCATATCTTTCTCCCACTAATCATCGTTTGATTGCTCCTGCTCTGATGCCTTTCACATAGGGACAGAGTATATTGGGATGATAAAACACTCCCCTTCCCCTGAAACTCGATCTTTCATCTATGTTCAGAGTCACTGCAGAGGAGACCATTTTAATTGTTCCAACTATTGACTCACTGCTTTCTCTTTCTTTTTCTCCAAACACTTTAAAACTCTTCTTATTTGATTTATCCTCATAGTATAGAAATGTGTCATTTAATCATTTGTACCATTTTGTATTATGAAATTATATCTGTGGAGTTACAAGTTTTTTGTATGTTCTCAATTGATTATTTAGATCCTAAGAGTTTAGATTTAGACACTTTTTTTTCAAAGTATGAAAATTTGCTTATTGATGTATTATCCTCATGTGATCTTACCAGAAAAGTTGACTTTTTTGCTGTGCTACAGGTATTGTCCTGTATCTGCACCTTTGCTTATGAGCTCAGAGTCGATTGTTTTTGAAATATTTGAATTTTATTTTGCTACATAGGATGTAGATCAGTAAGGATACACTAGTGACTTATGTAATTCCTGATTATCGTTATATGTTTCTTAGCAGTAAACATCATTTTTGTTCTCGATAGTTGTCTTAGGTGTATCACCATCAACAGAAATACATTTCTGCATTTCACACAAAATGTAAATCATGGCTGTGATGAAAACTCATAATTATGTAGCAGTTATTAGTTTTAGGCATTTTGCAGAAATTGATAAGGACCAATTTTTATATCCTTAAAAAAACAATGATTTATATTCCTTCTGTTCATATACAGAATCGTGTGTCTGTCACTTGGAGCAAAGCAAGTGGTGAGCTGCCATATGGACGAGCATCAGACAACCGTGAAGGTCTTCTTGTTATTTCTCAGGTAATGGAAATTCTAATTCAGTATGCTACCATCTTGATGTTGACATTCCACTTCTGTGGGATAGAGTCATAACATTTTGGAATTCAAGCATAGTTATCTTCACCTTGTCTTACAGTAAAGTGCACAGTCTTCCTCATATTACCATGCCTGTTAATCAGTCATCTTAAAACGTTATCCTGTGAGATTAGTATCTCCATTTACACCTCCACTCGTATACATAAAATGCATCCACTACTAAGTCATCTTTAAAGTATTTGGAATCTTTATCTGAAATACTTATAACCTTCAACATTTTACTTTACCAGTTTATATGTTGTATAGTTCACTTCTTTATATCTTTATCCTGGCTGCCTAGATTTTTGTGAACTTCTTATTCGCTTTTTGTTCTTCCTGGTTGTATCATTTTCTTAGGCCTTCATCAATAAACATTCTGTTAGTCATTATCTCATGTATCTTTCATACACTACATGATTTACTGTGTCTAATCATCTAATTCTTCCTATATTACATAGATCAACTGAATATTATACTGACAAATTAAACCTATTTATCACTCCCTAATACACAAACTGTAACAAGTTCTTTTCTTCCATTCAAATTTATGTTGCAGTAAGACTGCCCATCATTCAGATTAGAACCTTGTTCTTAACCATACAATCTGTTAGTAGCAGTTGTGTTTATGTATGGTCAAAGTTACACACACTTAGTCCAACTCATTCGATTCATTTGACAGAATAGCATCATTAATGTAAAACAGCAAGTAGCTTTCATTTTGTTCCATAAAGGATTGACTTTACCCAAACATTATTTCATTAAGCTCTTATCCCATCTAAAATATATAACCAAGGCGATAATATACATTCTTTACTGAATTCCACATGTATATCAGACCACTCAGTCGTGCTTCCAAAAACTCTGTTATCATTAGTACTTCACAGTCTCCCATGCACACCACAGAAAAGTAGATATTCCCAAAATGTTTTTTTTTTTCATTAATTTTAACATGTACCTTTTCCTGTTTTCATGATTACCACAAAAGCACTTTTGGTAGAACTCACTGCCAGTTTGAGTACAAAGATCCAATCTGCACACACTCTTCCTTCACTGAGTCTTTTTCCATGATTAACTACAGTTCTGCAATATTTCTTACCAACCAGCATTAGAAAGATACAAGAGAGCAAGGAAACAGAGTACTACAAGGTAAGGAGGGAGGAATAGAGCAGTTTTGAAAAGAACATTGTGAACAAAGAAAAAGATTGCTCAAAGCTTTTCATAAAGAGCAACTATCACCAGTAATCAGACTAATGGAAGGACTCGAAGAAAAATATATATATATGTGGAACTATCTGACAAAGTGAAAAGTATTTTCACAGTGTTTCACCCGTGTTAGATTGATGGGAGGAATCTTGCAGAGTAAAAAGATAAACAAACAAAATAATCACGCTATCAGAACAACTTTACCTATGAAAGGCACATGAACCGAATGAAGTCTCACCAAATGTACGGAAGGAATGTGCTGAGGCTTTTGCAATGCCCTTTTGAAATGCTGTTAAATAGGACACTAGAAGCAGGAGAAGTTCCAAAGAAGTGCAAGAAGGCAGATGGTGTCTTAAAAGATGAAAAAGCACTGAATTACATGCCTGTTTAATTGAAGAGTGTGGTTCGTAAAGCACTAGACAAGATGATCAGAAAGCAAATGATGATTACCTACAAAGAAGAAACTTCTTAAATGGGAGAAAACATGGTTTTAGAGAAAAGAGGTCTTGTATCATGAACCTGTTGAATTTCTACAACAGGTTAAACTCACGTCTTTGACCAAAGAGAAGGATGGGTAGATTGTGTGTTCCTAGACTCCCAGAAAGCTTTTGACACAATGCCCCACTAGCAGATGAATAAGATGCTAGAGCTACAGGGAAGAAGAAAGGGTAAATTCCTTTGCTGCATTGAGGACTACATATGTGAAGGGACCAAAGGATGCAGGTTAGATTTTCAAAATGAGCTGAGTTTACAGTTGGAGTGCCATAGGGCTTTGTCTTAGGCCTACTGCTATATATGGTGTATGTAATGGCTTGCCAGGGCTGAACTCGAATCTAAGTACATTTGTGGATGATGCCAAAATCATGAAAGACATAAAGAATGAAATGATTGAATTATCTTACAGGAAGACCTTGAGAAACTCCAAAGCTGGTCTGGAAATGGATGATGAGATTCAATCCAAGTAAGTGCAAGGTAATGAGGATGTGACACAGTGAAAGAAGACTCCAGTTCGAATACTACCTAGTGGGAAAAAAGGTAAAGGAATCAATGTGTGAGAGAGACCTAGGGTTCAACACTGTACCTATTTCATTGCTAGAGCCTCACATCTGGAGAACTGTCAAATATATAAACATTCTGCAACCAAATAAATATTAAAACTGTATTTAAGTTATTAAATGAAGGAATGTTTGGTAAGCTATGCATAACAAACTTTAGACCAAAACTAGATTATGCCTTATAGATATGATCACCACACCTAAAGAAACACAAAGATATGATTGAGAAGGTCTAGAGAAGAGCAACCTTAATGATACAGTTTTAAGAGGGTTGAGCTACATTGAAAGGTTGAAGGCTACAAAGTATTCCACCTTAGCTGATGATGTTGACAGTAGACAGTTCTTCATGAGGTGTAGTACCACAATGACCAGAGTTCATGATCAGAAACTGAGAAAGAGGATAATAAAAAGCACATACAGAAATGTTGGTTTTATTGGAAGGTTAGAGGTTGGTTAGAATGTTTTAAGCAAAGAGACTGAATGCTGACAACTTAGAGATTTGAAAGTCTTTTCGATGTTACAAAATGCACAACATATGGGATCCAATGAGTGTAAACCATGAGTCAACATGGGCTCATATGGGTGTGAATTCTGGGCACAACAGTTAACCCATGCCCAATCCATGTGGTCATCATCCCCTCGGAGCCTGTTTGTACATGGGTACGTGGCTTAGGCTGGGGTGTGTGTGTGTATGCACACATATGAGGAAGGACATAGTACATATGTACAAGCTTAAGATACTAAGCAACACAAGGGTAAAAAAAATTTTTTTTAACACAAATAGTAACTGTATCACCTGGCAGGAATAAGGAGGAATTTCTTCTATGGATGAAGTGGAAAGGAACGAAGGATGTCTCACCCTCCTGAATGTTTAAATCCTGATACTACATTCCATCCTTTCACATTCATTTCACACCAAGAAACTATTGTACATCCTACCGCTGCACCTCTGGGCACCAATGTAACATCATCATTGCTTGCCAGTCGTTTAGCTCATAATCCAGTAATGCCCATTAACCTTTAACTCCCAGTAATTCACATAGACTGATGGATCCGCTTTTCATTTTTAAACAAACTGTTCCTAATTACAAGTCCTACTTCACAAGCTGTTTCCTTTTTTAATTCACACCAATGTCCACTGTGCCCCAATTATACCATGTTTTGCCACATCACCCTCCCTTACATTCATATTTCCTACTACTAGGATCCAATCTCTTGCAGCAGAATTGCCAAAACACTTAATTGGTTTCTTTTGTTGTTGTTCAGGTTCAGGCATCAGACAGTGGCACATATATTTGTGCAGCAACAGATGGTTTTGGCCAGATGGTTACACAGAATGCCACTCTTATTGTAGGAGGTAAGTAGTTGAAATTTTAAGTCCATTATGTTTATCTATGCTACCAAATTGCTAAGATTGATACATGCCTTAATTTCTGTGAAGAATTAAACAAAAGTATATGCATGTATATATTTTAAAAGATTGAATGATCCTGTAGTGAAATTGATTGTATGATGGAGAAACCATTCAGTCATGATGGCTGATAATTTTCAGGATTGTAAAAGAACACAGGAAGATGAAAAGTTCATTTCTGGGATTGCAGAACAACACAGGGAAGTGAAAAGAGTAGTTAAGGAATGCCAAAGTGTGCCTTCCAAAAACTTTCACTCATTTTGGAATTGAGCTTTCTATGTTATTCTGTATACTTGTATGTATGTACCTTAAATATGCATATTTGAACTCTAGTTTTCATTTTCAGATTTGAATTCAGTTAGCACATCGGGGATAATGAACAACTAAGCGTATGTAGTACCTAATACACAAATATCCTACATGAGAAAATTGAAACAGTAGTGATTTGTAGAATCTTGGATTTTTGTTCATAGCGAGTATGAGTAGCTGCTTAAAATTTTCACATTAACCTTCAAATATAAGGAAGGTAGGAAAGAGAGGTCACTATCTGAGAAGGAAAAGATGGGCATGTTTGAAGGTACAGTAGTCCCAACAGTGTTGTTACAGATGTGTGGTATGGGATGTAGATCAAAATGTATGGAAGAGTATGAATGTGTTGGAAATGAAATGTTTGAGGACAATATGTGGAAGGAGGGTTGATCAAGTAATAAATAATAGATTCAGACAGAGATGTGGTGATAAGATTATGGTTGAAAGAGCTGATGAGGGTGTGGGTGTGTTGAAATGGTTTGAAGATACAGAAAGAACAAGTGAGGAAATATTGACAAAGAAGATATATATATATATCAGAAGTAAAGGGGACAGGGAGAAGGGGTGGCTAAATTGGAATTGAAAGGATGGAATGGAAAAGATTTTGAGTGCTCAGGGCCTGAATATGTTGGGGTGTATTTCACAGGATACGGTGAATTAGAGCAATAAGGTGTCCAAGAGGTAATCCTGCTGTAATTGAATTGAACCAGGCCATATGAAAGGCCAGGGGAAACCACAGAAAGGTCAGTGATACCTGATTGTGAATAGGATGCTGTGTTTTCTGTGCATTACACATGATATTTAGAGAATGAATGCAAGCAAATGAGGCCATTTCTTCATCCATTCCTGGCACTACCTCACTAATGTGGGAAATGCTGAACAAGTATGAAATATGTATATATTTATATATAAATGCATATAAACATACACACACACACACACACATATATATATATATCTTTTTTCATACATATTTGTCATTTCCCGCGTTACCGAGGTAGCGTTAAGAACAGAGGACTGAGTCTTAGAAGGAATATCCTCACTTGGCCCCCTTCTCTGTTCCTTTTGGAAAATTAAGAACGAGAGGGGAGGATTTCCCGCCCCCCACTCCCTCCCCTTTTAGTTACCTTTTACGACATGCATATACATGTGTATACATATATACACATGTACATATTCATACTTGCTGCCTTCATCCATTCCCATCGCCACCCTGGGCGGCAACAGATGGCGTTGTGTGTAAGGCGTGCTTATTTACATTCTTTACACTGCACTTGTTGGTGGTGATACTGCAGTTCTGTGAGATTCTTAGCTTATTTTGCTTAAATTTAACCCTAGCTATGGCTTCTAAGACATATGAGAGTGTCAGTCATTGTGCCAAACGTAAACACCAGTCCATATTGATCCAAAATAAAGTAAAAATGTTGAAGAAAATGGACCGTGGTGTTTCGGTGCATAAGCTGTGTGACATCTACAGTATTGATTTATCAACTGTTTATAAGAAGCAAAGGAAGAAAATATTGAAATTCTATGCATACAGCGATTCCAAGAAGCAAATGACAATTAGAAAAACTATGAAAGATGGTAAGAGTACTGAGCATGATCGAGTGATGATGCAATGGTTTCGACTGCGTAGTAGTGATGCAGTGGACTTGTCAGGTAGCATGATAATGGACCAGGCTAAGTTGTTCTATAAAGAACTTAAATTACAATATTAGTGTGACTGTAGTGAAGGATGGCTTCAAAGATTCAAGAAGCATCATGGAATTTCCATGAATAAAGTGTGCAAGAAAAGTGGTCTGCAAACTATGGAGCTGCCAAGTATGTAGACGAATTTGTGAAACTCATAGCTGACAAGCACCTCACTCCTGTGCAGGTGTATAATGCAGACAAAACTGTGTTATTCTGATGATGACACTTAGGAAAACACTAACAACAGAAGACAAAGACCCCCATAGGATTCAAACAATTTAAGGACTGACTTACCATCTTAGGATGCTCAAATGCAGCAGATATGCACAGATATAAACCGCTGGTGATAGGAAAAAGTAAATGTCCCAGGGCCTTGAAAGGTGTTAAAATTTACCCAGTAACATACCATGCAAATAAAAGTGGCTAGATTACAACCAAGCTTCTCTTAAAGAAATTAATAAATTTGCATTTAATTTTCTGTTTAATCTTGTGTAATTGATACTTGTAATCTTGTTTCACTCATGTACTACTGTACATTTATTTGTTTGATTTGCATTTAATATTTGTTTGATTTAAATTTCTAGCAGTCCATGGTATACTTTAGACACATGGGAGATGCATGATTAGTGGGTTAGAGGTGTGTTGATGAATTATTATTACGTGACCACGGTTGGTCCAGCAAAATGGTTAATCCGGCAAGGCTTTGGAACCAAAAGCGCCGGAAAATCGGTGGTGTACCTGTACTGAATTGTTACCATCTTGATTTTGATTTGGTAATCTCCTGTTTTGTCATGAGGTTGTAATGCCCATAAAACAGTGTAATGTTAAGAGTATTTTGACTGGATGATATTGTTTTACTTATTGATTTATCAGTATAGATTATATCTGCATTTGAGTTGGGATGAATTAATTTTATATTGAAAAGCTTTTATTCTGCCTGTATTTGGTAGGCATCAATATCTCTCTTCTTTTTTTCATGTTCTCCATTAGCATATGATTCATGAAAATTTCCAAAACGTTTATTTTCCAAATTTTCCAAAGTTATTCCCATCATTAAACAGCAATACAATGACAAATAGATCATTTAGACAGCTGTGTTAATGTTGCCTTGGAATACATTTTCTTTTCAAACCTTTTCTTCTGACGTACTTGACCAAAAGACTTTTTAAAGTGCTCTTCCTTGCATTTGTATCTTCAGGCACTAAGCCCCAGCCATAATACTTGAAACATTTGCTTCATCATTATAGATGTGTGTTGGACTCTCTGGTAAATGCAGCAGTTACCCCTTCACTTCCTGCAAGCACATGAGTGTTAGCATCCTGAATTTTACAATTAATCACACACACACACACACACACACTTGGGAGTCGTCAGAGTCCCACCTTAGGAGAACTTTCTTAGACAAAAGGGAAGGCTGGATGGATTGTTTGAATACGAACTACCATTAAGTACTTGACTTTCTGTTCATGGGAGAATGGAAAGGAACAAAGTGTGCATGTCAGAGAAACCTTCTCAAAATGGATGAAATTTACCACAGTGTCCTGTTGTGGGACCATAACTCTTCTTGATCTATGTTAGACTTTTTTGAATGTATGGACTCCTACCTGCATATGTTTGCAGATTATACAAAGGTCATGATGGAAGTAAAAAGTAAGAAGGATTGCATCAATATACAAGGGGACCTAAACATCTCCAAAGTTGGTCTGATATGTGGTTGATGAAATTTAATATGAGCAAAATGAAAGTATTGAGATTGTGAAAGAAGGCCTTGATATGATTATTATTTAGTAGGAAATAAACTTCAGGATTCTGTGTGGGATATGGATTTGAGAGTTGACATCTTCCCAAACCTGTTGCCAGAGTTTCACCAGAGGAGAATAGTTAATGAGACCATCTGTCTGCTAGCATATAGAATATCATTTAAGTTCATGGATTAGGAATTATTCAGTAGCTGTTTACATCATACATACCAGCCAAAACTAGAATATGCTTCTTGAATGTGGTCACTTCATATGAAGAAGCACAAAGAAAAGGTCCAGAGGTGGGTAAAGAAGAGATAAGAGAGCTAAGTTACTGGAAAGGATAGTGGCTTTAATTTTTGCCCATCTTGGAAGAGAGAAGATTTAGAGGTAACCTGATCAAAGTCTGAAAGTTTGTAAAACAGATTTGTGACATGGGGATAGAGTAGACAGAAGACAAAATGAAATAAAGCAAAATTATCTTAGAAAAAATATAAAGAAGTACTTTTATAGTATGAGTCATGGGTGAGTGCAGTAGAATGACAGTGAGGACATGACTAATGCAGACAGCGTACGGAAATTCAAAATGTTAACTCTCAAATTCATCCTTTAATATACACTCCCAGACTTTGACACCAGCTTTGCAGCTTTTCATTCAGTTCTGTCACTAAGACTTTGTCATCTGCAAACAACAAGTGTTTCACCTCCCATGTGCCCACACCATCCATACATATTTTACACCCACTCTCTATCTCCAAGACCCTTGCCTTTACCTCCTCTACCTCATCCATCCAGAGATTAAAGAGCCATGGTGACATCACACTGTTGATGCAGACTTACCTTCACCTGGAACCATTCGCCATCCTGCCTTCTTATGCCTCACAAGCCTTACTCTCATGGAAGAAAATCAAGTAGCTTTCTTGCCACACCATAATTCGTAGCACCTTCCAGAAGGCATCTCTCTCAACCACATCATACACAGTTCTTTACATAAGTAAATGCCATATACAAAGCCATCTATTTTTTCATACTTTCTGCATAGCAAGGTAGTGCCAGGAATAGACAAAGAAGCTGCTTCATTTGCTCACATCCACTCTGTAGCCATCATACATAATGCAGTCAGAGCCCCCTTATCTGCATACAAGACGCACAGACTTTTCTGTGGTTCCCACTGCAGACTTTATATGTCCTGATTCAGCCCAGTGACAGCTCCTTGTATACCACATCACCCCATATCGCACTTCTCATCTCATGCATGTTCAAGCCCCAAGCAGTCAAAGCATGCCAGTAAATCCTTCCTTGTCCTCAGTTCCCCCTTCTTTTTGTTTCCTCAGCTTCCAACATGTATAGTTTGTCTCTCCTCATTCATCCCTAGCATATGTCTAGATCATTTCAGCACACCCTCTTTGGCTTCGTCATACATACATTATTTTTCTTACCTCCCCTCTCTCATACCTTGTCATTTCTTATTTGATCAGCCCTCACAACACAAATTGCTCTCAAATATTCAATTTCCAATGCATCCACTACTTTGAGTACTTTCTGATCTAATGTCTGTGCCACACATCCATAGAACACCAGCAGGAATAACGTACCATCAGACGTACCCATCTTTGCCCTCCAAGACAGTGACTAACTTTCCACATGCTCCTCAATGCACCCAGGACCTCAACCCCTTCACTTATCCTTTGTCTTACCTTGCACTTCATAGTTAAATATGCTATTATATCCAATCTTAGGTATCTTAAGACACTGCAGTTCCTCTAGGTTCTTTCCATTCAAAGTCAATTTCAACCAACTTGTCTCTTAATGCTAATAAACTGTACTTTTATTTGCATTAACTATCAGTTTGCCCATTTCACACACTATCCCAAACTCAGAAGCCAGCTTTTGCAGGTTCTCCCTTAAATGTACCACTATCCATGTCATCAGCAAACAGCAACTGCCTCACCTCCCAGGCCCCAGGCCCCCTATATACTGCTGATCTGCCTATCCCTTTATGACCCTTGCATTCACTCCCATGATCACCCAATCTTTGAACTGGTTAAACAACCATGTCTGCGTCATACATCACTGCTGCAGACCCAGCTTTTCTTGGAATGGTTAACCCTCCTTTCCTCCTGTTTATACACACGTCATAATGTTTTGATAAAAACTCTTCAGTGCTTCAAATAGCTTCCACCACAGAGCATCTTTGTCCACCCTGTCATATGCTTTCTCCAAAACCGTGAATGCCACATACCAATCCTTCTGTTTCTCTAAAGTATTTCTTTCATAAATTCCTCAAATTAAGCACCTGATTGCACATCCTCTGTCACTCCTGAAACCACAGTACTCCTCTCAGTCTGAAACTCTCTGTGTACCACCATTCTCTCAGGCACTCTTCTCCCATGTATTTTACATAGTATACTCAACAAACTTATACCTCTGAAATTCTTTTTAATCAGTGAACAACACTGCCACCCCCTTTCTTGAGAAATTCAGCTGCAATGCCAACCATTCCATCCACTTTGTCACACTTCCTCTTACACAAGGCATTCACCAATTACTTTTTCACCAAACCTCTTGCCTTTATTTTCCCTTTTCTCATATCTGCATAAACCAAACACCTCACATCTCCAACAAACTCATGTCAAATTGTTCAGCAGTCTGCAAAAATCAAATTCCATCTCCTCATTTCTCCATCCTCATCTGCTCCTGTCACTGGTGCTTCCTTTTGTTCTGTTGTTCTCCTCACGATACTCACCTTCTTAAATATTTCATTTCTCTTAAAGTTTACCAATAATCTTTCACCCCATCTTTCATTATACTCTTTCAGCCCCTTCATATTCCTCTTGACCTCCTGCCACTTCCTTTTATTCACCATCCGTTTGACTTGCATTCCTTCCTTTCAGGTAACTCCTGTGTGCCTCTTTTCTCTTTTACAAGAATCCTGACTGCCTTACTCTGCCACTCAGTTCCCTTTATCTCATGCCCACATCCCATCTTCCACATACCACACTTTCCTCACAAATGTAAGCTCACTTTTCTTGAATATTATCCATTCTGCACAGACTTCATGATTTTATTTGCTTCAACCTTTTTCCAGTTTTTTTAATCTTACGTGGTATCTTCTCAAACAGATCTCTTTTTCCAAACTCACTCATTTTTGTCATCCTCTTTCCACCCTTGTCATTTTCTTTTTTATCTGAACCTTTGTGCAAATTTTCACCCTTGCCTCCAACAAGAAGTGATCAGACATTCCACCAGGTGCCCCTCTCAACATATTTTCATCCAGAAATCACCTTTTAATGTATACCTGTGAATTAGTACATAATTCAGCAATGCCTGCTCACCATTAACCCAACTCACCCATGTACACTTTTGTATGTCCCTTTCCTTTAAACCAAGTATTCCTAATCATCATTCCTTTTTCATTGCACAACTCTATAAGCTGTTCATCATTTTTTGTTCACCCTGGGTATCTCATGACTCCAGGGTATACCCTCAACTGCCATATCATGCGGTCTTGCTTTCAAATGCCATATTGCTAATCCCTTACATCATAATTGATGATACACTCTCTCAGCTCCTCCCAAAACACACTCCCCTCTTCCTCACTTGGCTTGCTAGCACACTTACTTGAGATTATATTGTAAGTGAAGTGTCCCTTTAGCAATTATTGTCTCATCAGACATCAGAGAACTTCTCACTTGAAAGTTCATCCTATTTCTGCTTTTGAGTATAACATAACATGCCCTTGAAGCTGCAGGATTGCCATGAATGGGTGGGTGGTGGGGGGGTAGGGTGCTGGTGGTATAGCCTCGGCACCTCTTTTTGAAAGGGGTTCAAGGCATGTATAATCTTTGTTAGGCTGACTTTCTTAACTTCACACACTTTCCACAACTCCTTCAGCAGAAGTGCCACCCTCTCCTTTATTTTGCCTTCACACAAACCTCAGACTTTACCCCTAGGACATTCCCAGACCATTCTTCCCCACACCCCTTCTCATCCTGGTTACATTCATACACATTTACTTTCCCCAGACTGGGCCTTCAAGACGGATGAGCACTCTTTTCTTGACTCCTGTTTAAAATTTTAGAAACTGAAATACAGGAAAGGTAGTGTTTCCAGCTCCTCCTCCAACCCCTTTTATTTCCCTTCATTTCATTATTATTTTTTTTACTTATATCATTGGGTGCAGAAAAGCTATCAAAACTTCTCTTTTTCCTTATGAATTATGAGTGAATCATTTGTTGTGAAGAAAAACACATGAATTACCAGATTGGCCGGTACTAAGTAAGGCTCTCATGAGTGCAACAGTGTGTTCTGCAGTTGTCAGTGGATGCCTCACAACTACCCATCTTGGTAAGATACAGGTTACGGAGACCTCCTGGCAAGTCCAATGATTCGTCCTCTGTTATGGTTGCCATCTGTGGCCAGTCGAGAGAGTGCACAGAATTCAACTTATGGCAGAAAGCTTGTACCTTAATTGAGGTCTATAGCACCCTACTGTACTCACCTTCATCGAGGACTATAGATCAGAAGGGTTAAGGAAATACAGATCTTGGTTTTAGATTAATCAAAAACAGGAAAAAGTCTTGTGGTTCTCAGAAGTCCTATATAATATTGGTGTATCACAGTATGATATAGATGCAGTCTTAAACTCGTTCAAGATTTGCCATATATTGATCCAGCATCTATGTTGTCCAGCATTTCAAGTTTGTCTAAAATTGTTGTGCTTAAACGTGGCATCACCTGGCTGAGTCACTGGTCCCAGTGAGGGACTTTTCCTACTGTAGATCTATTTATCAACCATCATTATATAGACATTCTTAAAGATATGGGCACAATGCGCATAAGTCTTCGTGAAATGGTCAATGCATGAGCTACCACATGAACTGAAAGTTTATCAGAGCATGTGATGTCTTGATGGTTTGTGGCTATTGGACGAAGCATTGCACAGGGATGTAGAGAGTGCTACGTGGTACTTTCATACTATTCATACTTTTTTCATACTTGATCGATGTTTCCCTTGTTAACAGGGTAGAGCCAGGATCAGACGAAGAAAGGCCACATCTGGTCTTGTATACTTTGTAGATACTTGTCCAATGCACTCATGAACTTCTCTTAACCATGCATCCCATGCTGTTTTTATAGTAGATAGCAGAGTGCTGAAGAGTCTTGGGCCTTGGATGATTAAGTTGTCCTTTCTGTTTGTGCATATGGTTCGTTTGAATTTCAAAAATAGTATTTTACAAATTTTTCCATGCCAGTTGTACCAATAGGATGTTAATTCCAAATATAAGTTGGGGACCATATCTTATAGGATTTTCCTGTTGTAGATAATGATATACCACTCCCGTCTGAACTCCTTGGAGTATAGCCTCAGTGATTTTAGTCGTTCCCTGTAATTTAGTTTCTTTATCTCATTAGTATGGGCTGTAAAATGTCTGTGGACACTTTATAAATCTGCAGTTTTGCCCGCTTTGTAGTGTACTGTTAGAGCACAACAATATTCAATTCATGAAAGAATTAGTGCTCTGAATGATATAATCATTGGTTTTTCATCTTGTGTCTTGAAGGGCCATTAGATCCACCCTACCATCCCTCTGTATGAGGCAACCAGTTTTATGTTGTGATTGCTGCAGGTTAGATCATTAGACATTGCAACTCTAAGGTCTTTCACTGTATGCATCTGGTTTATGGTAGTGTCTGTGACTTTCCAGTATTCTGTGTTTTTTTTTCGTTCATTTTCCCCATTCCAGAGGGGTTGAAATTTATCTCCTTTGAAAAGCATGTTGTTCCCCGTTGCCCAGTTAAGGACCT
>JAUUDZ010060654.1:0-10268 GCA_032361705.1 Panulirus versicolor | reverse complement strand
TGCACGCCTTTCACCCTCCTGTATGTTCAGGCCCCAATTGCTCAAAATCTTTTTCACTCCATCCTTCCACCTCCAATCTGGTCTCCTGCTTCTCCCTCTTCCCTCCACCTCAGATACATGTATCCTCTTTGTCAATCTTTCCTCACTCATTCTCTCCATGTATATTACAGTTCAGTATATATTGAATATTGGTCTTGTTATAAAGTACTGAGCTGAAATATGGTTTGCAGGCAGATGAAGCATATCATATTGGTCCTGCAGCATCCCAAGAGTCCTACCTTCGCGGGGACAAAATCCTGGACGTTATAAAACAGAGTGGAGCTCAAGCTGTACATCCTGGTTATGGCTTCCTTTCCGAAAATGTTGAGTTTGCAGATCTATGTGCACAGGAAGGTGTAATTTTTGTTGGTCCTCCAGCTTCAGCTATTAGGGACATGGGAATTAAAAGGTGAGATGAAATCACTAATTGGATGTATAGTTTTTGTTAATAAGCCTATAACCACATATGCCAAAGATATTTAATGAACTTATTTTTTCCCAGTTATTAAAAAAAGTTGTACCGCATCTTTATTTTGCAGCACATCTAAAATGATCATGTCAGAGGCATCTGTACCAGTGATTGGCGGCTACCATGGTGATGACCAGAGTGATGAGAGGTTACGTCTTGAAGCAGACAAAATTGGTTTTCCAGTCATGATTAAGGCAGTGCGTGGAGGTGGTGGAAAGGTGAGTAGCCATGCATGGTAAAATGTAATGCATTTCATACCATAAAAGTAACTAGTTTTGTGACTGAGAATGAAACTATTGTATTTAGAAACAGCACATTTTTCATCTCCCCCTGGGAAATATTTATTCAGAGAGCATCATGCATTATGCCCCACTGAGTCTTGTTGAGACATTTTGGATTTCACCAGAGATTGCCAAGAGAACCACATATTTGTACATCTTGGTCCCTGAATTCCTTTCAGCAAGATGTATTTCTCTGAGGTCCTTGGCTCATGCTTGGCTTTATGCAAGAACACTGTGAGGAAGATGGCTTGGCATGCTTGTTTGCTGTTTCTTGTGTTATTGAAGCAGTGTTAGGAACAGAGGAAAGAAATGGCTTTATTTTCTCACATCCATTCTCTACTTGTCATGTATAATACACCAAAACCTCAGCCTTTGTCCACAACTAGACCCCATCGACTTATCTCGTTTTTCCCATGGCTGCTTCACACCCTTGGGTTGCCGCACGGTAGTCATGTGACACAAGAACTTGCTGAGTATTGCATGGTCTATTTAATGGTTGGGGGCACACAAGTGGCCAGCTCTTAAGAGCTAAAACCAAAATGATACTTAGAAAAGAAGGAAAGTGAGCCAACTTTGTGATGCAGGGCAAGTGAATCAAGTTTTGAAGTTACCCTGGGAGAACTGACAAGCCAGACCACTTTTGAATTATCTCTATCAAGTAAGGCTGCAGAGTTAGACCCACCTTAGATGTGAGAGCTGCAGAGTTAGAACCACCTCAGGTACGAAGTCAGTACTCCATACAAGAATAAATCAGTCCTTTGTATAAACAGAGAAGCTGTTCAAAAGAAAAAGAATTTGACAAGTAAACAGGTCTCCCAGCTTGTAAGAGGCAGCCTTAGTTATTTCTGTAATGCTTCCAAACATTTACCTTCTCACCTACCCTATGACTTGCATTTACTACCTTGGTTCCATTCCTTGGCATGTCGTTCACTACCATGGTTCCACTCTTGGCATGTCCACTTCCAGGGATGTAAAACATTCCACTACCTCCAAAGTCTATCCATTCAGGTTCACAACTAATCTCGCTCTGTACTTCTAAATTTAATAACTGCTTTTTATTCACATTTACTCTCAGTTTCCTTCTTTTGCACACACTCCCAAACGGACTCTAACCTGTACAGTTTCTTATTGAAGCTGGCATCAATGCTGTATCATCAGGAAACAACAACTGACTTCCCAGTTCCTCTTACCCTCTATAGACTGCATACTCACCCCTCTCTCCAAAACCCCTGCAGTTCCTTCCCTCACCACCCCATCTACAAACAAGTTAAACAGCCATGGTGATGCCACACACCCCTGCCTCAGACCCTTCTTCACCTGGAATCATTCACCCTCCTCTCTGCATACTTTCACACATGCCTTACACTTTTGATGAAAGGTTCTCTGCTTCTTGTAGCTTTTTTGACACCATATATTTGTAAGACCTTCTACAAGCCATCGCTAAGACCCCTATCACCTGCTTTCTCCATTTCTATAAATGTCACGTAAAAATTCTTCTGTCTCTTTTAAGTACCACTCCTGAACCATATTGTTCCTTCCCAGTCTGATGCTCTGTACTTGTCTTCATGTTCTCACTCACTTTTCTCCCATACAGCTTATCAGGTATACTTAACGTATTCCTTTGTAGAGTGAACGCACATCTGTTTCCCTTGCCTTTTTACAGCAGCACCTCACCATGATCCATACATACATTGAAAATCCCTGATAACCAGTTAACAGCACAGTCACCCCTGTTTTTAAGAAATACAGCTGCAGTACTTTTCACTCCATCCAACTAGCCACATTTCATCCTGTGCATGGCTTATACCGCCTCTTCTCTCTTCCCCAAACCACTTTCTGTGACTCTTTCACATCACATACCTCCCTGACCCAAAAGCCCTACATCTGCCACCAAATCATCAGATACATTGAACAGTTCTTCAAAATACTCACACCATCTCTTGTTTTTCTTGCCTTATTAACCTCCTTCCAAAGCATTTTATTCTACCTGAAGTTTATTGATACTTGCTAACCCCAGCTCTTATTGACCCTCTTTTTCAAACTTTACATCTTCCTTTTGACATCCTGCCTCATTCTTTTGTACACCTCACAATCACTTCCACTCTTTCCCTGTAAATATGACCCAAACAACTCTCTTTTCTCTTCCATGAGCAATTTGTTATCCCACCATGCTCTACCCTTTCTCAGCTGTACACCTCCCACCTTCCACATACCACAAACTTCTCTTGCACCACTTCCCCAGGTATTTCCCATTTCTCACCCACTCCCTTTGCTTTATTTGCATACACCTTTTGCTATTGTTCACCCAGTCTTCTGGTATTTCTACACTCAAATCTGTTTTTGAGGCTCACTTACTTTCACCACCCTCTTCTCACTCGTACTGTTTTCTCCTTTCTGAAAACTTTTACGAATCTGCACCCTTGTGTCCACCAGGTAATGATTAGACATCCCACCAGCTTCCCTTCTCATCACATCAATATGAATGTTATTGTTGAAGATAAGTTGACATTGATAAGAAGACTCAGTTGCCCATACTGTTTTAGTTAAAAAAAAGAAAAAAATGTAGGCAAGCAAAAAGAGTGAGGATGCTCAGCTACTTGAGGTGGACTTGCTACTCATGAGATGCTCTGTTCATTCTTTTTAGATTACTTGATGTAATTATCACCTTGAGGATGACATAATAGCAATCACGTGACCCAGATTCTCAGTAAATCTTTTCTTACTGGTGATTATAAACACATAGCTTACATTATGCTAATTGCACCTGTTTTATTTCTTTTTCTTTACAGTTTGAAATAAATGTTTCATATTATTTTATGTACTACTGTGATCTTACTTTTACACAAATGGCTACACCCTCCCAAATGTAACATCTGCCTTGTACAATTCCTCTGTACCTGATTTACAAAAGTCATACAGAGATTGAAATTACATCTATATGTTAGCTTCTATCATTCGCCAGTCTTTTGTGTTTGAAGTTTTGTTTATCAAGATATCCAATGTTTATACAAATCAGGAGAAATTTGGCATTTTCCCTCAAAATTATCATTACCTGTTTTCTCTTTCATGGATGGCTTTCTTGGATTCACATATCAGATAGTTAAAACTTTGCATGTATGGTGACTTTTTTTTTGTCTGAATACCTGGTACATGATCCAGCACCAATGTGGACATTGGGTAAGTGCTTTGTCGAGTAGTATTTTAGATAGTTTGATTTTGCACATGCAAGGATTACTGTGTTTTCATCATGAACATGGGGCCCAAGCACATCTTATCTGATAACTACTGCTTTGTCAGTTAGTGTTGCTCTTTAGAGAAGAAAGTACAGTTTTGATAATAGCCCAGTAATCTGGTATCTTCAGATTTTGAAACAAGTATGTGTGAGTATTTTGTGTTTTTACTGTATAAACCATGCTTGTCTTTTTCTGCTCCTTTCCATAGTCTCACTCAGCTGATCACATTTTGACATGTTTTCTGACACTTGAAATACCTCTCCTTTTTGTCTCTCTAAAATTAACTGATAACATTCCTAGTTTTTGTGTTAAAAGCAAATATATTGGCTAACTTCAGGAACTGTTCGTGAATCATTAGAATTAAATTCTGGTTGTTTATTACAGGGTATGCGTATTGCTATGAAAGCAGAAGACTTTGATGCACAGCTTGAATCAGCTAGACGTGAAGCTATTAAATCTTTTGGTGATGATGTCATGCTGATTGAAAAATTTGTGGAACGTCCTCGACATGTGGAAGTTCAGGTATGAGCCAGAGTTTCATCTTGAAGTTGAAGCAGCTGAACAAAATTTTTCCACAGTGTGTTTTTAGCCTGAAAAAGGGAACTATGGGGAAAGAAAATATTTTCTCTTAATGAGGAAGGCCTCTGAGCTCTAAAAAAAAGAGTTTTTGCTCCCATAATAGGTGCAATAAGGTCTCATTGCTCTTACCCTGAGGGCCCTAAACCCTCCTCCCACCATTTGATGACAGTTTTCTTTGTATAGATTTGATGTAAACTTAGTTTTAAAGTGTTTGCCTGTATTCGTGCACATCTTTGGAAATATTCATTCTCCTCAAAATAGCTGGAATAGTTGCTCACATATCAAATAATCACAGCGCCTGTACAAGCACCTGTGCTTTTGAGAAGCAGATTTTTGCAATTTCCTTAATGTGGGTGGAGGTGGAAGATATAATTATATTCAGCATGTGTATAGTATTGTAGGGTTGAGCTTTGGCAAATTATCATTGAATCATAGAAAATAGATGAGATTTACATAGAAATATTTGTAGAAACCGTTTTTGCTTTGTTGAATTTAACCAGATTACCTGATGCACAGGTTTAGATTGAAAGAGAAAATATGTTCATTACGAGAAAATGAGTGAGCATCAGAGTTAGTGGGGTAGGGAAAGTAAGTTGAATTATGCAGAGTGGAGTGGTCATTGTTAACAGTGAATAGGGCTAGATGTAGAAAAAAGATCATTAACACTTGAAATTACAGCTACCATCAGCTACTGGCAGTTGATGTGATAGCTTTTCTTGCATCTGTTTAAATGTCCAGCTGACTTATCCTACCATTAGTATACTATAGGGTTCTCCTTCACTGCTCAAAAGGTGGGGGGGAAAATTCTACTCTCCTTGGTACCCCATTGACCACCTTAATGAGTACACAGCCTTCCACCAGAAGGTTGTGCATACTTGGTAATCCTGCAGAAAATATGTAGATTGTCAGATGAGTGAAGTTGATGTGAGGAAGAGGTATGATATGCATTGGTTGGTAAGGAAAATGAAGAAGAATGACATAAGAAAAGTGAGATCATAAGTGACATGATGATTTTAGCTGAATTACATAAGGGTATGATTAACTAACTAGTGCACCTAATTTTCTCTTCATGGAATCCTAGAGTTATGGAGTACTTTGATAACATATAACAGGTAAAGTGCTTGAATATTTTCTAGAGAATAAATGCCTCCAGAATTCTTCCTACAAGTCCTCTCGATATGCAAACGCTTATTGATAGTTTGAAGGGTGCAGTATTTCCTTTCATGTTCATGTAATTTACTGCCTGCTGTGTACATGTTTATGAAAATAGAATAGAGGGTTCATTATAACAAGGGAAACAAATCTGTAGATGTATTTCCCACACTTGCCGACCAATCTCTTTCACCCTCAGTGTTAGTGTGAAAGGCATGATATTCCTTAATATATTCATCGTTATTTGCCACTAATACCATACCTGTTTGTGAAGAGAGGTCGGATGGAAAATTTGCTCAAGAGAAAGGAGACATCATTTCCACAGGAGTTATCAAACATATCATTCATGCTTTCAACTGGATCTTAGCACTGAATTGACCAGTACAAAAATATAATTGCAACTTTTTGTTATTTTCTGTTACTTTTGAATGCTGATGTCAGAAAGTGGATTTTTTTCTTGCACTTTGTGATGGGATTTACCACCATTTAAAAGTTGATGGAGAGAAGAAAGAAAATATGCCATAGGACAGAACCCTAAGGGCACTACTTTTGATAAGAAAAGGGAGAGGTGGCACTCCATCAGTTATTGATGCAATGGAATAACCAGAAAAAAGTTACATATTAGAGAATGAGAGAAGCAGAGATGACAAAGGAAGTTTAATAGGCAAAGTCTTGTGCCAAACTTGGTGAAATGCTTTAGAAATGTCAGAGACCACATAAAAAGATTCGCTAGTATTCTTAAGAACCAGAGGTGAGTCATATAAGAACTGCACTTTGAAAGATATGTTGGTGATCTATAAGTAAGGAATAGGATTCTAAGTGTTCAAGAAAGTGGGAGTTAAGTAGAGTTTCAGTCTCAGCTGATAACAAAAGTCAGCTTATTGAAATAGTAGAAAGCCCAGAATTTTATACTTTCTTAGGGATGGGCTGAACCAAGGCATGCATCCTAGAAGAATGGAAAGTTTGGGCTTTTACACAGAGATGAAATAGATTTTAAACAATCAGAGCTAGCTGGAGACACACACCGTAAGGCCATGAGAAAGTACGCCATGTTGTTCATATGTCTAGCCAACCTAAATCTGTGAGGGAACCCTGAAGACCTTGTCCAATGGAAATAAAGGAAGGGGTATAGGTTCAGTAGGAGGTGGAGAGAGAAGAGTAAAAGTGGAACTACCCAAAATGGAGTTATAGGAAAATAAGATGCCAAAGAAAGCACCTTTATCAGCTGGAGTTATATGTAGATTGATTAGATCAGAAAAGAGGAAGAAAGGTTGATTTACAATTTTTTTTTATACCAGACAGATTTATCTCTTGAAGAGAAATTCATATCACCTCATACTTTTTTAAAGAAAGTGTTCTTGACTCAACAAAGAATAGCTTTGCAATGATTCTGAGCAGAAATAAAGATGCGATGAGATTCAGGTGAAAAATTCATACCTAGTAAGCTTTGTCTGTGATGCACCAAGTATCTAAAAAGTGATTTAACCATGATTGAGGAGATAAAGGTTTAGTAGAAGAAAGAATGCAGGACTCATTCCTAACCAAGATGACCTCTGCTGTATGGGCAGCACATTTAGAGGTGTCCTGGCCAGTGAAGTAGCATTGGCTCAAAGGAAAGTCAGTTTGGTACAAAATCTGTGAAAGGAAGATCATTGTGTTCTCCCATAGTTCCAAAGTTGGCTTTTCAAGAAAGGGCTAGGGGTTGGATGTTCCCAGTTGGAAATGATAGAATAAGATTATGATAACATAGTCCAACAGTGGCAGAAATAGTGTACCTATATAATAAGAGGTAGAAAAGGAGAATGTGTTAGAGGAGTGGTTGATAAACTCTTATGGTGTCAGACTAGAATATATCTGTGTAATGCTCAGATCATGAGAGGAATAAGGAATGACCAGGATTGTGCCACCCTACGAAGAGAATTGGACAAACTCCTGAGTCATTGAGAAACAGCCTAGTATATGTTGATGGAAGATGGGAGAAAGTAAAAGAAGGCATCATGATTATTATAGACCTGTTGGAAATATGTCTTATAAACTTAGGTATGAAAGGGATTTTAAGGAGTTGATATACCTTTCTCTTGCCAAAGCACCATATTAGGAGAACTAAGGGTGCAAATTATGTGTTGGTAAAAGTTAGAATTGCATTATAGTGCATTGATAAGGAAATGTTTGTCAAAATATTTATAGCATATAGATGGATATAGATTAGAATATGTCTTACTAGTCTCATCATTTGCTTTGAAGAAACAGGTCAGCTAGATGAGGTTCAGTGAAGGGCAGCCAATATGGTGCTCGGATTAAGGAAGCTGAAGAAACATACGTCAGGTTGATGGGGTTCAGCGGATGGCAGGCAATATGGTACTTGGATAAAGGAAGCTGAGTTATAGGAAATATGGATTTGTTCCAAACTTTTAAGTTTGGAACAAAAATGACTAAGTTAAGAGAGAAGTTTTTGAAATTAGCAAAGTGCAACCAGAAGACTTAACAAGAAACAAGTTAGAAAAGATGTATTGAACTATTTCTATTGTAACAGAACTGGGTATGAATAGAATAAGATTTGTGATAAGACTGCGAATGCAGACAGTCTTGTAAAATCTAGGAAGTTGCATGATGTTTAAAGTTTAAGAGATTGAGCTCATAAGTGTAAAAATCCTTTCTTGTACATTACTAATAGCTAATCGTGCTTATACTCACCTTCACCTCCTCCTCCATCTTATGTACTCTCCAACTGCTGTCTCACTTCTGCCTCACCCCACCCACCATTCACTTACACAAGTATCTGCACTGGTGTCAACTTTAAACATAGGATTTATTAGATGTATTTAAAATCTTTCATTCCTAACTATTGTATCTTTTCAGTCATGGACAAAGTTGGACTCAATGAAAGATTTTTTTAAACTTGATTGCCATTCCCTGCATTAGCGAGATAGAGGATCCATGAAAGATATCCATTCATATTCTAAGTGCAATTTTATTTTCTAGGTTTTTGGAGACCATCACGGCAACTATGTTTACTTGTTTGAGAGGGATTGTTCAGTTCAGCGTCGTCACCAGAAGATTATTGAAGAAGCCCCAGCTGTAAGTAATTAGTTTTTGTTATCAGTTACTACTTATAGTTTTTCCTTGTATCACCTGATATTTTTTCTCTATATGATTTAAAGGTCAGGTCAATGAACGCATAAGGAGTTTTGATTCATTATTTCTTAATTCTTTTGTATACTGTACAGTATTTTCCTTTCACCTGAGATGACCATGATTGTCGTATGCTTAACTCGTGTCATTTTGATCATTTAAAAAAAAGGGTTGGGGGGTTTGATGAGTGACATGGGTTGAACTAGGGCATGTAAAGTGAACAGGGATTCATCTCTTGGGCTTGATTGTGGATAGTACTCTTTGATTCAAGTACATTATACATAACAACTAGAAAATGGTTGTTTGGAATTGAGGCCTTTGTTCATTTATCCCTAGTGCTACCTTTGGAAGGTGGGGAGAGGTAATTAGGTGTGATGTACAAAAAAAATTATGTATACCCCATTAGTTTTCTATCATTGAGAAATTTCTTGCAGGCAGCATGGTAACTATAGGAGGTTTGGATTATACACAGCTTTGATGTATAACCTCCTGATTGTTGATGAATTGTGCATCCTAGTTGATTTGTTGATGATGCATCCTACCATGATTATTTGGGTGGGATTTCAACACAAATGTGCTATACCACTTCCCTCCCTCCTCAGCTTTTTGTAAATGTTAAATCCTGGTAGTGACAGTAACTGTTTAGAGCATTTACTGCCAATCTTAGAGTTTGGTTGTAATATTTGTTTACGCCTATTTTGGAGGCTGTGTTTCCATTCATTCACTCTTAAATGGATACCTGATGCATGTTTACTGATTAATCAAAAAGGGGATATGTAAAGCAAGGCTGTTACTTCTATCTCTGCCATAAGCTAATAAACATATGTTTTCTAAATAAGCTAGCTGAATGCCAAAATACCTCTGAGCCTTTTAAAGTATTTTAAGAGGACCTTATTTAATATTGGTTAAAAGAGTAGACTAGAGTCCACTTAGTTAAGCTTAAGAAGAGGTGACCTTATCTTTTATACTGCAGAATTAGCCTGTAAAGAAGATTCCAGATGGTATATCTATTAGAATGGGTGTGAGAGGAGCAGTGGACCTCAAAATAACTGCAGTAAGCTGAGGGGGTAAGATGGGTTGGATGACACCAGTACAGAAGTCTAGCTGGGTAGAGAGAGGCATCTGCCAAGACTGGTCTTAAATCTCACTGGGCCTAGGATTACCCTTTTGTCATTGTAGCATTGTTCATGTGTTTATCTAAAGATTTTCACCCCCTTAGCCAGCACAGTGGACATTTTGATGTCAAGAGAAAGATGCAAGAGGTGAAAAAGAGGGCAAATGAGAGTTGGGGTGAGAGAGTATCATCAGATTTTAGGGAGAATAAAAAGATGTTTTGGAAGGAGGTAAATAAAGTGCGTAAGACAAGGGAACAAATGGGAACTT
>JAUUDZ010060643.1:0-10269 GCA_032361705.1 Panulirus versicolor | reverse complement strand
ATATATAAGAAAAGTGCACTCAAAAACAAAATACATTAAAATCAAATTGCCTTTAAGGTTAATAATTCATTTCAAAACTACTTCTTTATTAATTCATATAATTTTTCCTCATACAAATCTAAAATCAATGCACAATTAGCAAGAAACAAAAAATAAAACTGACGAAAATTAAAGTTAACGAAGACATTCAATATACTGCATCATTCTGTATTTGCACTGCGGTCATCTCATCCACCATGTATTTATACAATAAAGCCATTATAACATATAAAGTCTCAGGTAGAAGAGAACTGTAAACTGAAAAGCTTCAACTAAAAACAGCTATCAAAAAATAATATTACAAAACAGCTTGAATCCTTAAAAAAAAGGTGCAATTTCAAAAATACAAATGTGGACTATGATAAAGTCTTTTGCCTCAATCTATTGTCAATGCTTACCATAGTACTTGATATACTTCTAAAACACATTTGGACATCACAAATTTATTTTCCTGGGAGTACACAGCCTGGTTAATAGCAATATCCAGTCTACTCAAAATAAGTTAACTATGAACCTACACTAAATGCGAGAAGTTATCCTTGTTTTCATTTGTGATAACAAAATATATAAGAACTGCTAGAAAATACTTTTTCTCACGAAAGAGTGCATACCTACAATATATTACCAAAATCTTTGGAAGATCTTTATGAACCATCCTAAAGCTGTTTAACCCTTTCAGGACAGAGCCAGAATAAAAAGTGTTTCCCACAGACTCATGAAGATATGGAAAATGAAATATCAAAAGAATCATAAGCTAACTAAACAACCACAACACATTAAGAAATTTAAACCTTTGCACAGTGCTAACGTATTTAAATCTTGACATGCCAGCATCATTTAAAAAGCTTGTACCACAGTCACTGCAGATTGAGTTTTCCTGTAATATATTCAACATTACTCTTCATGATCTCCTGAAATGTTCAAAATAGCTCTCAAAATCATCTGAATCCCACCAAATCTTATTTACTTACAATGTGAAGTAACAATCAGGAAGCTAGGTGGGATTGTTCAAAACACAGAGTATTTCCTCCAAGATTAAATGAGTAACTAAGACTCAAAAATTTTTCAATGAGCTATTTCAAATAGATTTATAGGTGAGATATGGTACTTATTTATATAAATGTCTCTACAGAGTAAAAAAAAAATCAAATACAGCAGGAAAACTAATATACAGCCCACATAGATAGTCCCTGGTAAACATTTGTACAGCATATGTTGTTAAAACTTTAATATTTAAAGTATGAAGACTAAATCTATGTAGACATGTCAAGACTTTTGACTTCTTGCATGTTGAATAAGTACTGAAAGCACACATGGAGCTGAATGATATGCTAAAAAAGGAGAGAATAATTCTGACCAACAAAACATAGAAAAAATACAGCATCATTTGATGTGCTTTGTTATCCAAGCCTCGAATTCCTCTCATGAATATAAAGTCTCATCTTTAGGATACAGCAACATCTCCATTAGCACTACTGGATTCAAGTCTGCAGTCATTCTGCATTAACTGGTACTAAGATATTTATAATATTTCTAGAATTATTTAAACATACAACATCTCTTCTAAAAAGATCCATGTTAAATATATCTAATTTTCATATTGCAGATGTCAAAAGGAACAAAAGCATACTTGAAGTTATCCTAGTCTAGCAGAGGTAATTAATTTGGACACTTCACTCCAAACTTGTTAACGCTGGATATTTCAGAAGCTGTCCAAGTTATGTTCAACATGTATATACCAATCACTATTGAAATAAATAATATTCATCACTCGTCACACTATACTAAAAAAATCAAGCCAAAATAACATCATGCAGTGAGCAAAGGCCTATATCACAGCAGTTGTGTCTTTCATCTCCAGTATTATGGTTATCATACACCTTTAAGCCACCTTTCCAATACTTTGCTTAACACCCTAAACCTTAAAAACCCAGGTTCCCTTATACAGGGCTCCTGCTGCATACACCCTTAACCTTGAAAACCCTGGTCCTCTTATACAGGGAACCTGCTGCACTCAGAAAGTCAGTCATATTCATTGGCCAGGATCACAGGTCATTAAGTGTGGAGATGTATGTTTGTCAGGTGAGGGGTATGCTGGGCAGGCAGGAGTAAGAGCTTCATGTCTTCAATGCAAAAATTGCACTCTGGGCATGAAGAGTCCTGTGATATGATGAACCATAGTCTGTATTGTTGAAGAGATGTATGGTGTCCTGGAGTCCTAACTGCTGATGTTCTAGTGCACGGCTATTCAATTAATGGCCAGCAGGCCAAATCTGGCACAAGTGGTTTTTCATTTGACCTCTGACAGACTCAGAAGAATTAAATCAATGAAATTTGTTTATCTATTTAAGTATTTACGAAATTTTACATAAATAGATTTTTTTATCATGACTAACCGTATCAATTAGCTGAATGAAACATGTGATCAATTGTGATAATTAGATAAATGAAATCTACTGTTCTCCACACCACTGCACTCATAGTTACATGAATGGTATATGTCCACTTCTGCTGGCACACATGTTCATGGTTCACTTGGGCAGAGGCCGGTGGGGCTTAGCCAACGTCGACAGTCAGTCGCATGGAGGGTAGCCACTACATTTTTCCCCATGTCTATTATGTGTATAGCACTATTTTTCCCATTCAACTTCACATTCTTGAGTGGAACAGTGCTGGAATAGTAGTGTTGTGTTGAATCATTTTATTAGTTACCGGTATGTAATTTTTTTTCTTTTTATCTGTGTTTTGTGGAAAATGTAAAAGCAAATAATCAATTTTTTGTTTCTTTCTATGTATAAGTGTTTTGAGAAAAATAAATGAAGGCAAAATAAATGTATGGCCCTTGCATCAATTTGAGTTTCATAATCCGGCCCTACTCCCAAAGTAATTGAATAGACCTGTTCTAGTGTGACTCAAGTTGTATTGCAAATGCAGTTTCATATCAGTGTACATCTGATAATGCAGTCTAATTCTAGTCAGGGGTAATAGTTGTTTAGTTTTTGTCAGGCTATTTCAGAGTGAATGTATTCTGTCAAGGTGATGTTTGCTGAAGGTAGGGGTTTATGTGTACAGGTAGATGAAGTGCAAGGCTGAGGTGATATGGGGTGTTAGTTGGTAAGCAAGTTATGAAGTGACTAGGATAAGAGGAAGTTTATGCTTTTGCACATAACTCGGTGAATAAAGTTCAAGGATGGCCTGGGGAATGGCTGTTTAGATTTTACTGGGTCATCATAGTGTGAATGTGTTTTGTCAAAGTGATGCTTGCCATGGATGGGTGGGGGAAAGGTTGGGGAGCTGTGAGTACTTGTGACTGAGGTGCAAGACCAGGATGAACTGGGATGTATGTTGGTGAGTGGAAATGAAATGGCCTTGAAAGGAGAAGGTTGATGCTGTTGCATAATACTTGGTACCTAGTCTGTGACAGATGGATGGTATTAGAACCCACCCCCATTTTTTTTGCAGGCGCTGAATATCTATGGTTGCTATGCAGCCAATGACTGTTCTAAGCACCTTGTTTTGAGAAATTTGTAGTCTTATTATGTTTGCTTTTAGAGTGGTGAGAGACCAGACACATGAGGTACAGTTTGGAGTGAAGTGGATAATCTGATTTTTGAAGACCATCTAGGGCTCAGAGAATGACAGTGGACTTTCATGGGGATGCTGTCATTCTGTTTGTAAAAGCCAGTGCTGTCACTGTAATGTACTGCAGCATGATTTTTGTTGTTGTGCTCTGAAGAGACACTACAATGTAACTGTGATGTCATCTGCATTTGAGAAAGCAATTATCCTGTGGTATTGGGGTGGTCATATACGTAGAGGCTGAGGAGAACTGGAGAGAGTACAGTAAATCAAGAGACTCCAGAGAAGAGCAGGAGGGTTTTCATAGTGTGGCCTTTGTTGATGACTGGCTCAGTGCCCAATAAGCAGCAGGTCAATCATTTTTCATAGCTAGTTAACAAATATTTCTAAACATTTCTCTAGATATACAACATATTAACCACCATTCAGCCTCAAACCTTGCAACAGATACCAAAATCAAATGGTCCAGAATGGCTGTTAAACTTTCATAGAAGCAGGTGATTTCTGCTTAAAAAAAAAATATTTCATTCATATTTGGAAGTTGAAAAAAAAATCAGATGCTCACAATAAATACAGTAACCTTGTAAACAAAGTGATGTGAAAAAGGTGTAAAAACAATGGAAAACAGTAGTATCTTAAAAACTTGTTAATGTACCTAACAGGAACATCTGAAATTCACAGGTGTCCAACATTTTACTACAAAGAAATTTTAAGTAAATCTTTTAACATAAAAACTTCACAACTAAAACAGTTCCCCATTTCTATTTCAATGTCTGCAATTTTATATGAAGAATCAGATCTGCTCTCCAAGCAATCATCCAATGTTTCACAATGTAATATTAACCAAAATCAGTCTGTCTGCAACTTGACAAAGCATCATTTTCCCATTCACTGTCTAACATTCACATTCCCTTCAAGTATTGTTAAAAATGAATTTTCATCAAAATACTTACCACATGGTATAGCATGATTACTACTATATGTACTGGCCACTTTAAAATGTACATACAATAGCTTTACTTTTTGTGGAAACAATATAATCAACAAAAAGATTAATGTGTTTTCATATGCAAAATTATAAAACTTTCAGCGAATTATGAGAAGTGGTTCCTTGTACCCACACAAAGAAAACTACCACTACAAACAGACATAATGAAGAAAGAATAATGCTGTAAAAAGGACCAGAAATTGACTTAGAACACCATTTTCACCATATGCCACTCAACACTTTTGCTATGTCCCAGAGCAAATAAAGCACATGGGCCCCAACATGTAGGATTATGGCATTTAAGACACTGAACATGAACATGGGCGTGTGGCCAGCTAGCTCCTGATGCTTCCACATTAATGCCACACCAACACCTCACCTGGTGTGGGGAGCTTGTTACATTTTTCCTCCATACAGCAGTGATGCTCCTGATAGGCTGTTTCAGTCAGAATTAGTTTTCCCATGTTGCAGGTGAAGCTATAGCTCTTATCCTCACTGCAGCTTTGGTTTTCTCTGTGAGACAATTGAGCCTAAATAACTTAAATTATCAAACCTCTAATGCATCAAACAGAGGAAACAATCTAAAACTAGAAGCTTCAAACAACTTAGTCCAAATACATACAAATCTGTTGCATAAACAAGGTCTTCAATAATCCCAGCCATTATGCCACAGAACAAGTAATAAGATATGAAGATCTTCATATCAAATACCTCACAATCCTTAAAAAATAAAATAATCAATGCAAAAAAACAAACAAAGAAGACTGCTCCCTATGCACAGTCTACTTAAATCATAAGCATGATCAATATCGCTAACAAGACAAACAATCCCTTAATCAGACATACGAAAATCAATAAAATAACCAAAGCCCTCGATATAACAAAATGAGAACCACAAGACAACTACACATTATGAAAAGGAACAAAAGATGCAGTTGGTGAATTGGCATGTAAATGAAACTTCATTTAATATATAAATATACATCAGCTCTTCAATATTTTCTTATAACTGGTTTGGGCCTGCATTTCTATCAATTCCTACCTTGGAAAAAGTATTGGTTAATGTCATTAGAAAATGGTACACAATCTTGATGTGATGAAATAATAATGCCACCTTCACAGGTACCAATACCATGTTATGATACACTTTGGTAAAGAAACCTTAGGAAGCTTTTAAAATTAAAGAAATAAAATGCATTGCTAGAACCCCTACATCACATTTACAAAGGGGCCAGGGGGGTAGGAAATAAAGAGCCTGAAGGGTACACTGCAGGGTCATACCTACCTGGTTTTATCTTGCTAGGCAGAGTAACATCTCGGTTGCAGAAGTCTGCATCGCCGCAACAATTTACATATTTCTCGTGGCTGTATGTGTTTGTGCATATAAGGGGTCTGTCCATCGGTACTAACAGAGTCTTCTCAAAGCAGCTCCTAGGTGGGGCACAGGAGGGAAAGACAAGAACATTACACCCCCACACATACTGCCTTACAAACATAATACTACCACAACTTACCAAACATATAACATACAGACCATTTCATACATGTTACATCATATCCTTTACATCTACAGAACATCCCACAAAAAAATTTTCCATCAAAATCATGATGCGCAGTCACACGATATGACATTTCAGTTCAAATATGACAGGGCAAACACTTTAAATGCTAGAAACTTCTTAAATTCACAGAGTACAGGTAATTTTTGCTATCAAAAAATTTCTAAAAATGGAAACATTTAAAATCCTTTAAATATGATTAGTAATACAATTCTAAAAGTTTTCTGCCTATAATAATAATAACGATATAAAAATATAATGAATAAAATCAATTTACTGTAAAAAGAAGATGCAACACAGATGTGCATTGCCACTCACATATCAAAGGAAACTGTAATTGATTCCTTTCTATAATATGCATAATTTTCTAGTATTCTACAACACAAACAGTTATCTACTGCTTCCCATAACTTCTAATTACACAAAACTCTTGATAATACAGATCTCTTCAATCCAGAAAGTCAAGTAACACTTGTGGTTTTCAAAATGATAACTCTTAAGAAGTCCAGGTTACTGAAAAAATGTCCAAATTAGCCACATATATACCCCACCCCATAGCATTCCTTGTTATTTCCCATTTATGAAAAAAATTGCAGTTTGTTTAGCTTTTCCAAACACCTCAAAATTCTACTTTCATAATGCCTGCAATGTTTCACCTGATGATTTTCCTTCTTCCTTTACGGAAAACATCCTATACAACTTTCCAAAAGTAGGAACAGAGGAAAGAGCCAAATGAGAATCTTTTATCTTCTAAGCCTCATACATCTGTTTTGGATGCTATCTCACTCATACAGGAAATACTAAACAGAAAGAAATACATCTATAAATTTATACAAGAAAATACAGTGCTGGACATGGGTTTTGCTTAAAAACAAAATATATATATATATATATATATATCATGAAGTGTCAAAAAAAAAAGGGAGAGAGAGAGAGAGTAATATCTGAGAAACACAAGATAGTATAGCAGAAGAAAAAAATAATCTGAGGTTGAGCAACAATTTACATCCATACTTCCAAACAACAGCAACACCCTGTTCACCATTAAAGAAAAATAGGTGGATGTACTAGATATGAAATGCCTAAAGACAAAATGCATGCAGTGTGGAGTGTTGATCATATAAGGCATTGACTGAAATGTAAGAGTGAGGTGTGCTAGCTTTAAGAAGTCAAATTGAGAGCAGATGAAATGTTTGTATAGTATGCTCAGAGATTCTTATTCAAAATCTGGTGCCAGTTAGTTTTCTGAAGGCATTTATTTTGTGTTGTAGTTGATGTGAGAAGTGTATGTCCGGTGTGTGTTGTATGTGATGCCTAGAGTGGTTAGTGTTTTGCTCAGTAGGAGTATTATCCATTCTATGTGACAAGAGGAAATGAGATAGATTTGTCTTTGCCTGGACTTAAAAGTGATTGGAAACTTCTGTGGTGAAGCAGACACTCCACTGAAAGTGAGCCACAGTTCCAACTGTGTATTGTAGCATTGCAAGTTTTCTGTTGTTACTGTTGTGTCAGGGTGTTGTGATGTGATTCTGAAGCCATCTGCATATGAAAGTTTGCTGGAGATAATCAAAAGTCATGAAGGAAGAAACTGAAGAGGACCCAAAATAGAACTTCTCTTTGGGGAAATCCATTGCAAAGTTTAAGGGTTTCACACATGAAACCATTGAGAGTGACTGCCACAGTAGCCAGCTTTGAAATTTGTTAACCATTTTTTGTCACTGTTGTGGAGGGTGGTCTTAAGCATCTTTTGTGAGAGGATGCACTGAGGGAGAGTCAAATGCTTTGCTGATATCTATTGCCATTAGTATTGTGCATGACAGGGGTTCAGGTTGATTGAAGCCACCTTGGATGTGTTGGGTGGGGTCAGTGTGTAGTGGTGATGAAATGGTTGAGTCTCAAGCCATACTGTGTACATTAGAGTGGGGTATATTGTTTCATTTAGCTGAGGATCAGTTTTTCACATGGTTTTGGTACTGAAGACTGAAATGATGTAAGGCTGCAGGAGAATTAAAAATGTCTGCAAGAGGTTAGATTGCAACTACACCCAAGTGTTTTAGGTGGATGTTTGATATGTTGTCAAAGCCTGTAGTGACAGGTCTTTAAGGTTTTAATTACAACGCATCTATTAGTGGTATGACAGTGAGTGGCTGGTTGTTTCTGGATGGACTTTGGGTAGATTTTTCATGACTTTCCTGTCCTAGGGTGATGTTGATTTTTAAACAGCGACTCATGAGTGTATTCCTTTGTGTATTCAGTGGGAGAAGAGGTGTTATTGGAATGGTGGAATGGTTCAGAAGTGCTTCATGAGTAGGAGCTGGATTAGAGCAGTAAGTGTGGGCCTTTTTAATGTGCACGACTGTTAGTTGCCGTGTGTTTTATTGTTCAATGTGCTAAGTAAGGAGTGCCAATTTGTAGTACACCTTTTACTGATTAGAGTTGGTGATGGTCTTATTCAATATATATGATAAATTTAGAAGAATGGAGACATAGACAGTGTGTTTGAGGAAACGAACCTAGATGTTTTAGCTCTACATGAAACAAAGCTCAAGGGTAAGGGGGAAGAATGGTTTGGGAACGTCCAAGAGGTAGCAGACCAGGGAAAAGGAATGGGAAGCATTAATGCTAAAGCAGTTGTTGTGGGAATAAGTGAAAATGTGTAAGGAAATGAAATCCAAATTGATGTGCATATAAGTGATGGTGGATTATGAGTGATGGATAATTATAGTACTTCTGCTACTAGCCACAAGAAGGATGAAGGAGAGAGGTGAGTGTTTTGGCACCTGAATGAGTGTCAGCAGTCTTGACACAAGAGAACAGGTACTAGTGACTGGTGATTCAAGTGCAAAAGTGAGTACTATGGCAGCTAGGGGTATAATTGCATGAGGAATGGGGTAGTCAGCAGAATGAAAAGAAATGGTGAATAACTTGTGGAGTTGTGTGCTGAAAAAGGACCAGTGACTGGGAATATCTGGTTTAAAAAGACATACATAAGAACACGTGAGTATGTAGAAAAGATGGTCAGCAAGCGTCACTGGATTATATACCAATTGATAGGAATGCAAAAGAGAAACTCTTGGATGTATATGCACTAAAAGGGGGCAAATGGTGAGATGTCTGATCGTTATCTGGTGGAGGTAAGAGTGAAGGTCTGTAGAGATTTTCAGAAAAAGAGGAAATGATGTGGGTGAGAAGAGGTGGTGAAAGTCAGTGAGCTTGGAAAAGACTTGTGTGAAGAAATATCAGGAAAGATTAAGTGCAAAATGGCAAAAGATATGACTAAACAAAGCTGAAAGAGTGAATGAGGGATGGTAGTTTTTTGGGATGGAGGGCTAGCATGTGCAAAAGAATTATGTAGTATACATAGGGTGGGAAGAAGATTGGTGAGAAAGGGCAGGAAATGGTCGGATGATGAAGTAAAGTTGCTAGCCAGAGAAAAAAAAGAGGTGTATAGGCAGTAATTTGAGGGGGGAAGTGTAAGTCATTAGGAAGTGTACAAGACAGAAAGTGGCATGAGTTCAAGAGGAAGGGGCAAGGGCTGAAAAAAGGGCAAACGAGAGAGGGTATCAACCAACTTCATGAAGAATAAAGTTTTAGAAGTGAGAAAAATGAGAGAACTCCATGCCTAGGCAGTGTGTTACAGAAAGGTCTATGGCTGATACTGAAGTTTAATACTGTATAAAGTTTGGGCGGGCAGTTGCTGTGGGATTGATGGTTTATTATGGTGACTATCTGCTTTGTCAATATTCTTATTTGGAGAGAGAGAGAGAGAGAGAGAGAGAGAGAGAGAGAGAGAGAGAGAGAGGCATCTTTAAGAATTGGCTTCTTAACCTTTTCCCTTGATAAAAGATGCATTTCCAATTTGGTGTGTCAAGCAATTATTTTTTATAAACTATTTCTTTTTAATACCGTTCGCCATTTCCCGCATTAGCGAGGTAGCACTTAGATCAGAGGACTGAAAATTTGAAGGACTATCCCCACTAGGCCCCCTTCTCTGCTCCTTCTTTTGGAAAACTAAAAACAAGAGGGGAAGATTTCCAGCCCTCCACTCCCTCCCCTTTCAGTCGTCTTCTACGAGATGCAGGGAATACGTGGGAAGTATTCTTT
>JAUUDZ010060632.1:0-10269 GCA_032361705.1 Panulirus versicolor | reverse complement strand
ATAACGATACCACCCTTAAGCATAACTGTACGACGCTTAGGTATAACGTTACGACCTTTAGGCATGACGGTACGACCCTTGAGCACGAAGGTACGACTCTTGAGCATAAACCGAGCGATCTTTAAGAAAGACGATACGATCTTTGAGCACAACAATACGACCCTTGAACACAACTGTACTACAATACGACGGTTCCACACCATCTTTGCTCACGACTATACAACCCTTGATTATGATGGTTAAAGGTCACTCTTTAATAACCAATTGATCGTACCGTCGTGCTTGAAGGTCATGTCACAAAGTGAAGGACTGTCACGTCGTGCTCAAGGAACTACGATAGACACTCAGAGATTAGAAAGGTGGTTTGAAAACGGGAGGTTTAGAACACCGTGGCTTGATTTCCTCGTTATCACGAATGTGAAATTGTCTGTTGTTATCGATCGGGAATCACGTGATTGTTATTACCGGTAATAACGAGTTTTCCCAACTCTAACTGCCTCGTAAGTGGAGCAAGTGATTAGATTACCCCGCGAATTGCTCGTGTGTTGTCTGTCACGTTCCCCCCACAACGTCACGATCCTAGTGTGATGGTAACACATCCTTGTTGCTGTCTGGCCAGTGTTACTTCTTTCTTCCTTACGTTACATTTACTATTGCTGCATTTCTTTCCCTCTTTTTCGTCTCCTTTTCCTTGTTGTTCTTGTCAGTGATTTCTTTAGTCTTTCGTTTAGTAAAAATGCAGTGTTATATATGTTAAACATTCTACTCGACAATGTTCTTGCTAGTGATCTATCTCACTTGCTTTCTTCTTTAGAGGTATTGTTGCTTTAAATGTTGTCCTATGTCCGTGTGTCATCATTACTACATTGCACGTGGTGTCTTCTGTGTCCACGCTGTGGCTGTGGGCCCTGCCGTGCTCCATTCCGTTCCTAGACTGCGCTTTTAACCATGGCTTCTATGTCGCCTATGTTACAGTTGGTCTGTCTTGAGGTTACATAGGCACTGTTATCCTGGATTCTGTGTCGCTTCTGTTACTGTAGGTCTGTCTTGGGGTTACACAGTTATCTTTAACGTAGCTTCTGTGTTGCCCATGTTACAGCCAGTCTCTCATGAGGTTACATGGCTTATAAGAGCTGTCCCCACCTTTACGATGGCTAGATAGTTGATTATAGTAGTAATATCCACCCTTACATCACTGCATGGACAGATAGCATATGAGCACAGTACTCACGACGATCATATGAATGCAGCACTCACAACAGAATCACATGAACGCAGTACTCACGACAGAATCATGTGAGTACAGCAATTACGATAGAATCTCCAGAGTAAAACTTCTCGGAACTTGAGTGAACAGCTGAGCACTCAGAAAGTATCATCTAAAATGTTTTTTAGTCCACTGGACAGATCGTCTCCCTTGCCTCTTCGCTGTCTGAAAGATAGGGACGGTAGTCCCAGGTCAAGGGCGTCACCAAGTGTGGGCGATAGACACTGTGCAATACGATCTCAGCTGACTGGAATACAATGACGTCCCACTGTTATGTGACGTCAGCTGAGGGGGACCCACTGACGCCACACTGTTGTATAACGTCAACGAAGAGGGAACCACTGGCAATATACTATTGTATGATGTCAGCTGAAGGAAGGAAGCACTGACGATACACCACGGTATAACGTCAGCTGAGATAATGAGGCACTGACGGTACTCTACTGGATAACTTTAGCTGTGGGAAGCATACACTAACAGCCTAATGCCGTATGACGTCAGCTGAGGAGGCAATCTATATTCCAGACCAACGCGAGACAACGACCACCGAATCACCAATGAGAGACCCGACCACTGATGGGTAATGTGAAAGTCGTACTTGACCTGGCCTGCCCATGTTTGTTATTCTTCATGATGATTTCACTGTTGGTAAACCTGTCTTCCCCATACTCCTCCCATGTCTTTCCTCCTCTATTTCCCAGATACTCTTTCTTGTACCATGGAAGGGTCAAAGTTCATAGGTCCAACGGTGTTTGGTTGTTCTGAACACCACGGGACGACACTGAAGCGAGATGGCAAGGACCTTGAGCACGATGGTACGACCCTTGGGCACGACGATACGACCCGTGGGCAACGATAGCCAGGCCTTTGGCTTGAGCCTCAAAGGCATAGCTCGGTGTTACTGTTGCTGCTGGTGTTGGAAGGGTTAGCATGTTGCTTAGCAGTGATGTCGTTAGTGGTGCACTGCTTGTTGGTGATGTTGTTGGAGGTGCATTGCTTGGTGGTGAAGTTGTTGGAGGTGCACTGCTTGGTGGTGATGTTGTTGCAGGCACTGCTTGGTGATGTTGTTGCAGGTGCACTGCTTGGTGGTGATGTTGCTGGAGGCAGTGCTTGGTGATGCTGTTGGAGGTGCATTGCTTGTTGGTGATGTTGTTGGAGGTGCATTGTTTGGTGGTGATGTTGTTGGAGGTGCACTGCTTGGTGGTGATGTTGTTGCAGGCACTGCTTGGTGATGTTGTTGGAGGTGCACTGCTTGGTGGTGATGTTGTTGGAGGCACTGCTTGGTGATGTTGTTGTAGGTGCATTGCTTGGAGGTGATGTTGTTGGAGGTGCACTGCTTGGTGGTGATGTTGTTGCAGGCACTGCTTGGTGATGTTGTTGGAGGTGCATTGCTTGGTGGTGATGTGGTTGGAGGTGCACTGCTTGGTGGTGATGTTGGAGGTGCACTGCTTGGTGGTGATGTTGTTGGAGGTGCATTGCTTGGTGGTGATGTTGTTGGAGGTGCACTGCTTGGTGGTGATGTTGTTGGAGGCACTGCTTGGTGATGATGTTGTTGGAGGTGCACTGCTTGGTGGTGATGTTGTTGGAGGTGCACTGTTTGGTGGTGATGTTGTTGGAGGCACTGCTTGGTGATGATGTTGTTGGAGGTGCACTGCTCGGTGGTGATGTGGTTGGAGGTGCACTGCTTGGTGGTGATGTTGTTGCAGGCACTGCTTGGTGATGATGTTGTTAGAGGTGCACTGCTTGGTGGTGATGTTGTTGGAGGCACTGCTTGGTGATAATGTTGTTGGAGGTGCACTGCATGGTGGTGATGTGGTTGGAGGTGCACTGCTTGGTGATGATGTTGTTAGAGACGCATTCCTCAGCGACGGTGTAGTCGCTGGCCGGAGATGCATTGCTTGGTCATGTTCTATTGCAGGTACTTTGCTTGCTGCTGTTGTTGTTCTTGTTGCTATTGGTAGAGGTGCACAGCTACGTGCTATTGTTGGAGTTGGTCCTAAGAGAAGAGATAATGAAAACGAGCGAAGACTTGAGGAATAACAGGAGGTGAGCGAAAGTGAGTGTGACAGACGTGGGGTGGAGGGGCAGGAGTAATGCCACGGGCCGAGGCAACCACTCTGTTGAATCTCACAGACAGACGGACTCATGCACCAGGCACACACACACACACACACATTTACGATGATCATCAAGATTACTAATTTCGTCCCTCATATTTTGACGAGACTGATTAACGCATTAATCTCTGGTCTCGTTTAGCTTCTCAACCTAATACTTCACGACGCACGCAAGAACTGCTGAGTGATGATGACTTTCCACACATCTGTACCCGGGAGAACCAAGGCGACTCTTAGACACGCTGCAGAAGACGGCCTCATGACACCACCACCTCCAGGCTGTCTTAAAAACTCGTCGGCCCATCCGTTCCATAACTTTTCCAGCGTTCATGTACAACAGTGACAGCCCCCGACAGACCTCGGCCACGCGAGAAAATGCCAGACGATGTGTTTGTTTATCATGGGGAGGAGGGGCTGACCCATCTGTGGTCGTCCCCAGCTCGTGAGGAGAAATTCGATCAGGTTGAACAATTTCCATATAATGAAACGTAATCATACGGGGGTACTGAGCACTTGTCAAGACGGGACACGGGTCCCACAGTGGTTCCTGAGCGCACAGTAGAAAGTACACAGGGCGCGGAGCACTTGTCAGGATGGTACACAAGCCTGAAAGTGATCGCTGAGGTGAGAGGAGAAAGTACAACTATGTCTGGCTTCACTGTGCGCGAATAACTGTCCATGAACGAGGTTCGAACCATGGGATTCCCTCTCAGAAGACGACAACAGCTCATTTATGCCCTCCCCTCAGTCTTGCAATCTGCAGAGCGAGCCTTTGTGAGCAAGGAGACAGAGACAACAGCAAGAAAGGACCTCACATGTGACAGGTCTGAAGGAGAAGCAAAAGGAGTACATATTCCGGCTTGCATATTTCTGCCAAGAACTTCACTCACTGGACGTAAAAACTACTGATATGTCTTGTAGAAGCCTACATGTTTGACTAGTGGCATTACTTTGTATTACTGTATCAAAGAGACCAAGAGCTTAATTTGGATTCTAAGTGAAATGCTTTTATTTGGAAAACCACGACACAATAGTGTAGTAATGACCAGTCTACGGTATTATCAAAAAACATAGACTGTGTGGAAAGAACAGTGGAGTAATGAGGATGTGACCTGTCCAAGCATCCATTAGAGGTTGTAACCTGCTCCAGCATCCATCAGAGGTAGTGACCTGCTCCAGGAGAGACCAAAACCTGTGATCTATCCCAGCATCCATCAAAGGGTGTGATTTACTCCAGCATACACCAGAGGATGTAACTTATCCCATCATCCATAAGAAGTTATGACTTGACCCAGTATCCATCAGAGGTGATGACCTGCGACAGCACCCACTAGAAGTAGTGACCTGCTCCATACAGAGTTAAGGTCAGCTCACCTTAAGCTGAACTGCCAAGTATCAAGTCATCATGTCACTGCGATTATAGATACTTAATAATTTCAATTATCCAGGCCACGTAATATCTCTAATTTCTATAAGAAAAAGGATTTTTTTTTTTACAAAAGTTAAGTGTTGTCTTCGATCAACATCACTGATAACTAGAAGAAATATTGAAGAGCCCTTGACAAATGACTACCTGTAGCTTTTGCCAATGTGTAAGTAAGGCCGTGGATAAGTTCCCTGGCAGCAGAAGGAGGTCCTTGGACCGTACCAAACACACATACACCAACAGCGGCATTGAGGCCACCAGACCAAGAGACCGACCCTCAGGCCACCAGACCAAGAGACCGGCCCTCATGACCGCCAGGATAATGATTACAATTTGCCTGGTGCATTTCCCCCATACCGGACTCGTCCTACTTAAATCATCTCTCGTGGCGTGCTATATCATCATCCATCACTGATCATCACACAACTTGAGACCAAATACCAAAATGAGCACGTTCACTATAAATTATGTTAATTCAAATTCGTGTGTCCCTTAGCATCAGAAAAGATAAGACACTCTTTGATCTACATATGTAGATCAAATGCTTTATAAATTACTTAGCAGATCCATAATTCATAGCATAGTGGTCTGCGTTCATGACGTCTGATACATGTAATCCACGCGCCTTAGTTCCATCCTAGGCACATACGCAAGCTCACCGAAATTTCCATCCTTCGTCTGACTGACAGAAATGGTTACCATGTTGGGCTGGGTCAGAGCACTACAGCCGTCACAGGTTGCCTCAGAGTGCGTCCAAATCCAGGTATGTGTACATGCTGTGCCACAGTAGGTATAAGACGCCCTAGTCAAGCAACTTCACCAAGCACAAAGAAGCACAAAGCGACACATCTTTACATTGCACGTGCGTTAACAGGATGTCACACTACTACACCACTAGAACTTTACTGAGGGAAATTGAAGGTGCTGAACCTGGGACAGGAAGATGCACCATTATCTCCACATATGGATGCATCTTCACTGCACTCCAACACCCAGGAAGACACAGCCAGTGTAGGTGAACAGTAATCAAACTGTCCAGATGCCAAGAAGTATGCTAAGCTGAACAAATACTTCTAAGTGGTATGCAAACTTTTGGTGGCAAAAACGTCGAAGAGTAGTTCTTTTAAAGTGGACAGTCTCCCACTTATCAGTGCAGCAAGTCAGTCATCAGCGCTCATACAGAGTGTGCCTGGAAGTCCAACAGTGGCTGGTGGCGCTGCTTGCCTCAGGCTGAGTTGAGGACAGCAAATACAAGAACACATCCAGATTCCCATTGCTATGGAACGGCCTGCCGCCGCCCATCAAAAACTGTTCAGGCTTGTCAGGCGTGTCTCCTAAGCAGGGTGTGGGATTACACGAGGCTGTAGGACATGGGGCGAGATATGCTCCGATATGCGCGATGTTGTATTGGGGAGACATGCAGCAACATGGCAACCTGGTTCTCTGGTTGATGACAACAGCTTTGGACTCACTAGACACATGGTATTCCCTGGTTGAAGAACAAAGTTACATAATCCATCAGAACCTGAATATTGTAAATGTGTTTCATGTGAAACACACCAAGATTTTGAAAAGTATGAATAGCGGTTTTTATTTTATTGGATATAAGCTATATACCTTTGGCCAAATAGGTAGCCAATTTCAACTTTGCATAAGGCAGGAGGTGGTGTGTTGATTCATGATAAAAACAACCTCGGCGCAGTTAAACTACGCATGCTGGACACCACCAATACATATGATTTTCTATACATTGACACTGAGACCAACAATGAAAATCACTTGCGTTCTGGCGTCATTTACAGAACTTCTTAGAATAAGGAAGACAAAATTTTATGGCAAGAAATAATATACACAGTAAACAATAAGGAAGTTATCATAGTAGGTGACTTCAACAATCAGAGTGTAGTCTAGGATACGCTGACAGCTGATAAGAGGGATATGGACTGACTAACTAGAATGACGATACTATTCTTGACCAAGTGATTAGTAAACAGACTAGAGGCCAAAATATCCTCACCAGCGAAAGAGACGGTCAATTCCTCTGAGGTAGGAGAATCTGACGAAAAACGACCATAATATAGAATACAAGATTTGAAATTGATGACTAACAAAATCATGATCTCATAACAGAAACGAAACTTTGAGAAGAAAAGACATAATAGTATCAACATTAACTGGATAAACCTCCTTGATGTTCTTAAAGTGGAAGACGTGATGTATTTTTAAAAACAAAGGTAATGGAAAACGGAGAAAATCGCCAAGAACTAGTGGAAACACAAAGGGAATGTGAAAGTAAACGTAAACATGAAAAAAGGATTACCATGAATGTCAGAAATAACCCTATGAAACTATCTTAAAAGTAAGACACAAAAAAAATAAAATATACACTAGAACCACTTTTAACCAAACACGGTGAGGTAATTCATGAAGACAAGGAAACGGTCATGTTTCTTCATGGTCAAGCTTATCAATAGTCAAGCTTCTTAAGGATCAAACCTCTGAATGGTTAGACGTAACAAGTGGTGAGCCACAGGGATCAATTTTGGGATCGGTTCTCTTTTTCACATGTATTAATGATACTGATAATGTGGTGCATTGTCTGTGGTCGAAATTCGCGGACGATACCACGCTAGGAAGTAAATCTACAATGCAAATTAGTCTTCAGCTTTTAATTGATGGACTGGGCTCACAAATGGCAAATGAATTCTAATATTGATAAGTGCAAAGTTTTACATATCAGTAGTAAAAATAAAAAGTTAGGCTACAGTAAGAATTCAGTTGAGCTACAAAAAGAAAATGAGGTAAAGACGAGGGTGTAATAATCTCTGGTGACCCAAAGCCAAGTAAGCAATGCACAGAAGCAGTGAAAAGGGCGAACAAAATTCTTGGATTCATAGGGCTTTCAAATTTAAATCTAAGAAAATTATCCTCACTCTGCAACTCACTGGCGCGTTCCCACCTTGAACAATGTGTACAGTTTTGGTCACTACTTGAGGAAAGAGCCAGAATGGGAAGAGTTCAGAGTTTAGCTACCAAGATCATCCTATGTGAATCGACTAAAGGAACTAGATCTATTTAGCTTAGGAAAGGTTTCAATAATCACAATCAAACAAGCTACTTAAGGATAGATTCGTCTGATTTCATTCGCACTAATGGTAAGAATTTCCTGGGTAAACGTTTTACCTTGAATGAGGCGAAGTAATTTTTCTTCAACGAGACTTGTTAACATATGAAATAATTTACTAGTTACAGTGGTTGAAAGCAGCACCACTGGTACGTTTAACACAGGCTTGATAATGTTTCGCTTCAAATCCACGACTGAAATGCTTCCGCCTCCTTAGTTATGTATTCGTACTCGCACCGCATTAATCTATGAATTTCTATTCCTTTCACTATCCCAAACAGCCTCGTTTTGAACCCACTGGTCTGTTCCTTTTTGAATTCATATGTATTATTCATCTGAATAAGATTAGACTTCTTTATTCATTGAGCGCAGACTTCGTGATTAAGAAAAGTTTCCAAACTTTAAAATAAGAACGACAACCTAAATCATGAAGGCCTTTTTGAAACTAGAGTTACAGAGACATACGGAATAAAAGCCGAAAAGATGTAACACTGACGTGAAATTGCTTCTTTGCAAAAGGATACGTCGAATACTGAAATAAGTTACCGTCAAACATTATCAATGCAAAGACTATAAATACCTTTTAAATTTCAATCAAGACAATTTTCTTTCGTCAGTTCAGGTAACTACTAACTGAGCACAAGGAAAACCATATGCTTCAGTTCCCCTTTTTACTCATACCAGATCCTAAAAATACACTGCAGTGCAGCAGAGCGTAGGATATTGCAATATGATTTTATACAACGATTTTCTTTCCAGTCAGGCCTCCTTTACTAATGCATAGCTTTTCTTCCATTCATTCATTTTCCTGCTGTTTGTTGTTGCCGGAGGGAACAGCCTTCTGTCTGTTCTATCCATGCAGTCCAAAACAGACAAGCTAGACATGGGCCAAAGGGTCGTCTATGGTCCATCTTTCCTCCTGCCCTCCTCACACGATACTCCTGACCTCCCCAGCCCCCACGATACTCCTGACCTCTACAGTCCCCACGGTACTCCTGACTTCCCCAGTCCCCACGCTACTCCTGACCTCCCCAGTCCCCACGCTACTCCTGACCTCCACAGTCCCCACGCAAATGGATGCGTCGAACACTGAAATAAGTTACCTCTGTCCCCATGTTACTCTTGTCCTCTCCCCGACCCCTCTATATCCCGACCGTCTGGCTGAGGGCGCCGCCTATACCATTCCCTACATCCTGCTGGAGTTTTGAGTGTTACAGTAAATAAGGAATTTACACCACAGCTCGCCCGTCCATATCCACTAATGAGTATTTTGTACAGTATTGTCCTGTGAATGGCGCCTCGTCTCTCTGGTTGCTGCTTGGTGAAATGCGAGGTATTCCCCAGGCATGTGAACTGTTCACTTGGTTTGGATGTTTGTCTCACGCCTGCAGACAAGGGTTCAGTGCACCCAGGGACGGGGCTGTTTCTGCTTCATCACTCATTCTTAATCCCCTTCGACAGCTTTTTATCCACACAGACGCAATATGAGTCAATATCTAGCCGTTATGAGACATATGCTACATTTTAGTTTTCTAGAAGAATCAAGTGTGTTTAGCTTATATTCTCAGAGAACTTCAAGCCTCTCAGTGTGAGACATTTTCAAGCCTATACCCTCAAGGTCAGACAGTTGCTAGCCTGCGACCTCAAAGTTAAGCCAGTTCCAAGCTTGTGCTGGGATACCGCCGGCTGAACCGTCACTTGAGAAAAAGAATATCTTTGGTTAAGTTTACGTGCTTTCTCTAAAAGCCTGTCAACGTCCCCGGGTACGAGTGGTCGAGAGACTTGAACAATGCAGTCAAGAAGACTGGTAGCCAGGATGACTGGTAACAGCACAAATTAATCAAGATTACTGGTGCCGTGGGCAGACTGGTAGCTTTGATTACTGGAGACCAGGGAGATCAGTATCCAAGAAGACTTGTAGCCTGGATAGACTGGTGGCTGAGATGAGTCGCAACCAAGAGGATTGGTGGCCAGGAAGACTAAAGTAATGGCGGGAACATCTCTACGACAGCTTTGTCGGGCAGTCCGGACAAGAAGTCATGAAATTCCTGCTCGGTGCCGCCAGAGCCTCACGCGTGATGGTTGTCACTTTAACTCTGAGCCAGTAAGCCACGACCCAGCAGATGTGGAGTGGAGGTCCGTGCCAGGTCTTACATGAGCATAAGGATTACGCTGGGTTGCATGTGTGCCGGACAACAGCCCTTGGTAACGAGCGCGTCGGCAGCTACACACACTAAGACTCTCGAAGCACACGAGGACTGCAGCGTTGCCAGCTTGCGCTCAAACTAATTCACTTGACATAAAAACAGAGCGAGCCGAGGTATTACATCTGGGT
>JAUUDZ010060610.1:0-10269 GCA_032361705.1 Panulirus versicolor | reverse complement strand
CCCCCTTCCCCCACTCCAAACCTCACCTCGCCTTGCCCCAGCTGTCCAAGAATCCACACACTCTCACCGGAAGTAGAGTTGAGCGGGATATCACCATCTTTCTCCACTTCCCCAGCACTACCACTCCTCCACAATTTCAGTCTCCAGCACCACGATATTCATCCAAATCATATCCCAACACCACCATCTTCCTCTATACCTTCATCATCCCTGGTACCACAGTCTTCCTCCACACCTTCAATAGCAGTGGCACTATCAACTGTCACCACATCTCCAAGTATTCCTGACAACATTACCCTTCTCCAAACCTCTACTATGCCTAGCATCACCATCTTCCAAACCATCACTGTCCTCAATATTACACACACAACTGCATAAACTATTCATTATCAAAAGTAGATGGATGTACACTGCTCACCCCTACATACTGCAGTCTGTACAGGCAGACTACATCTGTTAGGCAGGGGTACAGTGGTGATCCCTAACCTCAGCTGGTGCACGGTGATGATCCCTAACCTTCAATCAATTATAAAGAAGAAATAAAAATATGCTTAACATATCAGGAGGATTAAAATGCATCCAAAGGTTTTATATAAGTGACTAATTACAACTATGAAGGAACAGACATAAAAACTGTAAACTGAACATAAATTTCCATGGACAATCAGCAAATGTGTTAAAAGTATCATGAAACTAGTAAATCTACACTGATCTATATCAACCTTATCTTATGCTTTCTCCAGCTCCATAATGCCACATACAAATCCTTGCCTTTCTTTGCATTTTTCTCTAACAGATTCTTCTAATCAAACATATACACCAAACATCTTTCCATTCACAACTACTGCAGCCACAATGTTCCTCCAAAATCTGAGGCTCCGAGTATGCCAACATAAAACCCACAAACAAATTTTTCTCTTAGTATTTCTCACACAAATTCTTCAAAGCAACCATCCAATCCACACATCTTCTATCACTCCTGTAACCACAATGTTCCTCTTCAATCTGATGCCACCCTATCATCAAACTCATCTAAGTTTTTCAAAAATACTCACTCAATCTCCTCTTTACCTCCTCTCTCCCCATTAACACCTCCCCATCTGCCCCTTCACCAAACATCATCACATTCCACTGAACAAGGCCAGTTTCCTGAGCAGAGCAAGAGATCCTTAAAAGATCCTTGAGCAAGAAGGTAAGGGCACTGGGAAAATAAAACTACAAAAGGTTAAGCTGTAATTTATTCAGTCCCCTTCTAAGTCCCTTTGGCAATATCAGTACCCTTACCCCAGCAAATTCTGTGATCTGGAAACTGCTCAGCCCCAAGGTTACTGGATATGGGATATTTGAGTGAAGAGTTGACAGAATTTTTATGATAATGTTTCCCACAGTGAAGTCTTGAATTTGATAGGAAAAAGTGTAACTGATGCAATTTGCAACAAAACCTCTTCTAATATTAACTCAGTACTATTTTGTTTAACTTAAGATGTAACAACATACTGACTTCATATCAATAAATGTTGCTAAAATAAAGAATGCCCTCATAAGTAATTTTTTTTCTCATTTGATTAACCATATCAACTAATGCTTCATGGACGACACTGTGAATACTGATTTTTTTCCCCATGTAAGTGACCATACTAACTAATGCTTCATGGACAGCACTGTGAATGCTGATCAACTTCATATATTTCAATCCAAAGCTTTATTCATAGAACAAGAAAACTTCTTTTACTTGCCTGATGTAGCTCTTCCAATCAGTAAAAAAATCTCTTGACATGAGGTAGATTTGTTTGCCAGGATCTCGTACTGGATGTGGTCGCTTTTTCTCAAGAAAAAGATTAGTCAACTGTTTCTTCTGCTGTCGCCCACTATTACATGCTCGCATGGACTCTTCTAAAATGGTCTGTTGGATAGAAATTTAAAGTTTTTCTTTGAACATAAAAAGGTTAACTCCGAAGTGGTGAAAAACGTTTCTAAGAAAGATACTCACTCACCCTCAACTTACAAAGGAGCAAAATTGCAGAGATAAAAAGTGTTCAAAGATTTTCATGGCCTATACTGACACAGTAAAGAAAACTGAAAACAATCAAAATCGATGAGGCTGTGCTCTCTGGACCAAAAACAGGAGAGATATGTCATCTTTTATACCTGGAAAATCCTAGAGGACATGATTCCTAACTACACTTAAAAATAATTCCCTTTTGGCATGATACCCAAGAGTATTCAACACACTACCTGCAGCCATCAGAAACATTATAGGATATAATGTGAAGGAATTTAAGAAGACCCTGGATAAGTATTTACAGAGTTTACCAGATTAGTCAGGCTGTTTTGGTTCCATGGGCCTACAGATTACAGCTTCCAACAGCTTGGTTGACTAATAACCCAACTCAGCAGCTTGGATTCAGCTTGAGCTGTGGGGGAGGAAGACCACCAAAAACAATTCCAGGTACTGGTAATCTCCAGTTACACCTAAGACTCGTTTCAAAACCCATTTACATTCTCCTGTACTGGATATACATGATCACTTTACACTGTTCTTGTCAGGTTATGCATGGAAACCAACTCCACAACCTGATATTTTGCTTTATTCCTTTACTATGGGACTGACTGCAGTGTGCAACCTGTCATGTATAAAGGCTCAGACTTCATAAGCATCACTGGACAGAAATGAATATTTTTGACTTTGCAGAAAAAAGTCACCAGGGTTAGGGGAAAAGCTCATCAGTATGGGATGTGCTCTTTAAGGTATCATGTGTCTCCATACTCTTATGCCTCTCACTTGGCAGATACCTGTTTCATCATGCTTTATCTTTATTTTTTAAAACACTGAAATTATTATTAACCCTTTGGCCACACAGTGAATTTCTAGCTACTTTTTTGAAGTGTTTATCCTCCTGCAAAATATGAAAATGATCAAGTAACCAGTCCTTTTTTTACTACTTTTTTTTATCAAGGCAAAACCATTAAGTTTCCATATCTGGCATTAATATTTCTTTAAAACAACATCTGACAGCAGTGGGAATGAGGAGAAAGAGGAAAGATGAAAATAAAGTATTTATGGGTAATGCCTAAAAGATGGCTCAAACTTAGTCATGTGTGACAGATATCTTACACCTTACATTCATAAAGGTACAAATTGTAAGGGACAAATGAAAATATAATATCTAGATTTAAAGATGCTAAACAGCACTGTATTGTCAACCAGGGCATGTGAAGCATCCAGGGTAAACCATGGAAAAGTCTGTGGGCCCTGATTGTGGACGGGGAGCTCTGATTTAAGCTAGAGAATGGTTGTGAGCATATGTGGCATTCCTACATCTGTTCCTGGTACTAACGTGGGAAACAGCGATCAAGTAAAAAAAAAACAAATTCAAAATGATGTGAAAAGAGAAAACATAGATAAATCACCGAGCAGGTGGTGGCTGTCAATTGGCTGAGTCACTGTTTATGTATGAAATTTCAGCTAGCTATCACATTAGGGGCACTATTTTCTGATTGAAGGGAAGGGGGGTTTGTCAACAAACCATGCATGATATATCACATGAGCAGTATTAGCACATGACTAAAATTTTACAACTAATATCTACACCATAATATAGTACATACCCCACAATCTGGACAGCTGCTAAAATCTTCCTGGTATATTGCTGGGTGAATGGATTCCCCACAAAGGCTCATTATTTCCATAGCCAGGTCTTGTGGGATATTACAAGATGGTGCAGTTGGAGACAGAAGGTTGTGTTGGCAGACTATATCCTCATTGAACAATAACAGTTCTCTACTTCCTTCTTTGGTTTCCATTCCTCTACTATTGGAGGAATTTTTTTCTGAACTACCAAATTCTTTTCTGTCTTTATCTTCTAGATCTATATTTACATCTCCTGTCCGACTATCACAGACACTTTTACTGTCAATTTCAGGCACTGGACTTGTGATATCACAGCTAGAGGTAACCATCGCCTCCATTTCTGACTTAACATCAGTCTTACCACATCTATCACCATTAAAAAGAGCACTATCAACTTTATGGTCATCACTAACATTCTGACTGTCATTCTTACCACTATCTTCAATCTTCTTGTTTATCTCATTTCCACAGTCTGTATCTTCCTCTTCTAAATCAATTCCATTTTCCTTTACATAGGCACTTAATGCCAACCTTGGCCAATATTCAAGAGTTTCTGTTCCAATTACTTTAACTTGTCTGAAAGTAAAATAAGAACAATGTAAATTTTGTAAGTACACCTATCAATTAAACCTAATTTCTAAAAATATATATAAAAAATACCATACCTGTAATAAAGTGAGACATATTTGATCAGAAATTAATATGCAACTCAGGGAGCTGTGGTTTCAGTGCATTACTCATGACAGCTAGAGATTGAGTGTGAACAAATGCGGTTTTTTTTTGTCTGTTTTCCTGGCCCTACCTCTCAAGTACGGAGTAGCAATGCTGTGTCCTCCGGGGTGAGGTAGTACCAGGAATGGATGAATGTAAGCAAGTATGAATATGTACATGTGTATATATGTATATGTCTGTGTATTTATATGTATGTATATGTGTATATGTTGATATGTATATGTATATGTGTGTGTATGGATGTTTATGTAAATATATATATGTATAAGAGTGGATGGGCCATTCTTCGTCTGTTTCCTGGAGCTACCTCGCTGACGCAGGAAACAGCAATTAAGTATCATAATAATAATAATAATAATAATAATAATAATAACAATAACAATAATAATAATAAAATATATACCATTTACAATCAACAACAACATAGCTTCATTCAGTTGCATTAACTGGAAGAATACCAAATAAGGCATCATCTAAGTTTGAGAATTATTCTAGCATAAGCATAATTTTTCTGATAAAAAATTGTCATACTCAAAACAATCAGAAAAGAGCAATTTCTCTAGTAACCACTGCTCTTCCTTTAAAGATCTTACATACACTTATAAATTCGTGCACTGCAATTCATCAGTGATGATGAAAGCACAGGAAAATCTCAAATAAATGTTCATAAAACATGTAACTGAGAGGCAAGACACCAACTATCTAATGACAAAGCTTGACCAAATTGAAGGATAGGGCATCTGGTTAGCTCATCAGCCATAATGGTGTGAGTTTCAAGACTGACTGTCTTTGGAACATGAAGAAAGTAATTGCTTCTTTGGCAAATGAAACCACTTAGTTTTTTTGATTTTATAGCTTACTTTAAGTCCTAAAAAGTGCCTTTTAGGGCACAGATTATGCACAAAGCAACAATTAAAATAACATGACAGGGAAAAAGAAAAGATCTAACATAACTAGAAAAAACCTCACCCTTCATGTTCCTTACGTGCATCCTTCTTGGCTTGCTTATGGAGAGCCTTGACTCTCTCTATAAACAAAATGTGGTTAATAGCTTTCACTATACAATGTTTACAGCAGCCAGTATCTGGTGGCAAGGAAAGTGGCAGCCCAAGTTTCAGAAGAGCATCATCTTGGTGAATCCCAGAACGATGGCTTAAGAGGGCCTTAACCTGGAGGAGAACATTTGTTGAGGATAAAAATTCAAAGTTCTATATCATTACCATACAAATCCATTCTCAAGATCTAGGTACAGAGTTCAGATAAAAGAACAATATTAAATGGGCTTTGCATCTTTTCCCTTCTTTATAAGTCTTTTATTTTACATAAATGTGAATGTGTCTATGAAATTTCTTAAGAGAATACAACATCCTTTATAATATTAATATGAAAGGCAATGAACAAGGTTTAGTGGGTATATACCTCAATAAAAATCATATTACTCATTCTCATATATCAAATTGCCTACCCAGTATCAAATATGTAGCAAAAGAAACAAATGAGAAAAAGCAAAAAGGCAAGCTTTAGGCCACAACTACAGAACAGATTCTTTTACTCTCCAGAAGGTAGGAGATTACAGGTTTCTACAACCTGGTGATCTCAGGAATTCTCACAAACCTCAAGAAGCTTATCATCCTAGAAAGGAAAATTACAAATGACAATACAGTGCTGTAAACAAAATCAAATGAAGCAATTCTTTCAAAATCAACTCACCCCATCAGCTCTAACGCACTTAAGCATGTGGAATTTGAGCGGACTGAAAAGTTTGTGTTCACAAAGTGCTTGAGCAAGAACTGATGGTTGGGGAAAGTACTGAAGGCCATCATCATTATACCAGGCACTTAGGAGAGGCTCAGAAATCAATGTATATTCTTCTGACACATCACATACAGCTAACAATGATGTCAGTGCTTCCTTTTCTTTCTTCATTTCTGCTTGTAGTTGGTGATTTACACTCTGTCAAGAAGATAAAGCATAAAAATATTACCATTATTATGTAACTCAAGGCACTTTCTACTGAGCTCCTACAGCTATACCATTCAAGATTATGAACAAGATGAACTACTTTGGAACAAGAATGTCCTCAATCCCAGCATCCTTTCAAAAGGTCCCCCTTCCATGGACCCTTGCAGCTCTAAGACTGTGCTACAATCAGTAGCATGGACAGGATGGGCCACTTTCATGCAAGAAGCGAGAAGTTCTTTGACAAGACTACACTCTTTCATCAAATGATGATACGGCCTTGCCAAAGGTGAACTTTAACTCAATTTTTTCGTTTTATACTCTATCGCTGCTTCACACGTCAGCGAGACAGAGCCAGGAAAGAGACAATAACATCCACTCATATACACTTATATATACAAAAAACACCCACACACATACATATACATATCAAAATATACATATATACATACACATACAAAGACACATAAAAACATGTACATATTCATACTTGCTTGCCTTCAATCCATTCCTGGTGCCACCCCCACCCCACAAGTGTGACTGGTACTGGAAAGCAGTCACCCATGGCAAGGATGTATCATACAGACAGAATGGATTATACTCTTGTACACAACCTTTTCAATCCACAAGAGTCCATCAATCCTCTGCTTTTGCATTAATTGCAGCTTTGAAGTTGCATGAGCTCCATAAAAGGGATCCGAGGGTTGTATAATAATATGTATAAAAAAAATTAATCTCAACACAAACTAGAAAAAAAGAGATGAAAAGCCAAGTATTTCATACAAAAGCAAAAAAAGTGAAAAATAGATAAATGTGGAGGTAAAGCCATGGTTCTACAGGGATCATTCTGACTGAAATAAAAGATAAAAACCAACTGGATATAAATAATTGGATAAAGTGGTACTAACTAGAATGTTACACCTTCATTTAAGTGCTAACTATCCTTACTGTACTCTCCTCCTGTTTAAGTAAAACATATTCAACCACAGATTCTGGAGGTGACACAACAGGTGCCTCTACTTCCAAGGTGTTGCTCCGAACGTAGATCCATACAAATGCACCCCGTGAAACTCTTAGTCCTGGTCTATGTTTGTACTTGTTGGCCACATTTGCTGAAAAAGGGGGAAGGACAATAAATAAAAATCTTCCATGGAGGAAACGGGTAAGAATAATAAACAAAAATCACTTAATCAATTCATCTGAAATGAACTCAACCCATGAAAACAATGGAATTTTCATATGATATTGAAGAAAATACCAAAAAGTAGTATACTTTCCACCATATTGGGAAGGGAGGGTGTTGAACTCTTGGCAGGGCCCCCTAACCCAGGGATAAGAACTAGTACTACTAATGAAGTGTTCTGTAAGATACAGAGTAAATTTCTGGTTAAGATGTACTACTAGGAGTCCCCCAGCTTTAAAACATCTCACCTACAAGCACACATACATACAAACAAGGTCCAAAAAAAACAATATTCAATTCTTAGTCCAACATACAATCAATTACTCATACTCACAAACTGCAGATCTAACAAAATATGCATCTTTCTTTCATTAAGTCTTGCTTGATAAGTTGTTTTATTAACCATGTTTACCTCAGAAAACAGTATTCAACACATTAAGTCAGATATAAGAATTATTCTAATTTCATGCAAATTATCATTTCTTTACAATTTCCAACTTACGAACAGTGTCCAGAGACGTAACCTCACCCCTGCACATCATCTATTTCTTTAATCTTAATTATGCAGAGCAATTCTTCACATTCATATCAAACACCACTTATCTGTGGAGGACAAAATCATCAAAGCTCACCAATGCTAAAATAATTGCGATGACTCTCAGGAGGATTTCCTGCTGTTGATCGATTTGTCAGTTCTGAAACCTGTTCATCATTGAAGTTATACCACTTGTTGGGACTAGTCTTCACATGAGCTGTCAAATTACATATAATCAATTAACATAAACATATACAAGGTATGGTATGCATATTCAATGTATGACACTAATCTAAAAAGTTACATATTCATTCAAGATGTATATAATCTCTCAGGTGACCCTATGCTAATGAACAGAATAAAATTCAATAAGCACACATACCTTCACACCCTTGCTTCATATTCGATTAAGAAATTATAAACCCCTGATATAAATTCTTGCATCTCTTAAAATTTGCTGAATACATGAATAATCACCACTTATGTTTGACCTAAATCAGAACATGCATCTCATGCTTGGTCATCTTACTTAGATAAAGATAATTATCAAACAGAAAGGTCCTGAGGAGGGCAACAAAGATAGTATTTGATATGAGAAATCCAAATTGCACAGAGAGTTTAGCTGCCATATAAAAGACCATCATGGGAAACAGGAAAACAGTGGGAAACTTGATAATGACATTCAAGTCAAAAGTTCTTCCAAAAATAGAAGGAAAGAAAAACAAAGGTCCACAGCATGAAACACTGCATGAAACGTATTAGAAAAAGTGCAAAAACAGACTTATAGAATATGAGCTACTGACAGAAGGAATAAACTAAATAATGGAAGTAAAAAGCAGACAATATACATTAACCTATAAATCTGTATGACAGTACAAGTTTAAGAGATGGAGTCCCACAAGCTTTCTTCCCTTTCTGTACAAATATACACACAGCAAAGGCCAATGAATGCTGGTAAGACATATGTAAGTACATTATATTTGCTTCTTGAATCAAGTCAAACTCACATAAAAGGAACATAAAGCAATACACATATTCATATACCTGAAAAGTGTTTGACCCAGTGACCATGATGGAAAATCACAGCAGACAGCGTATATGTTGCAGCAACATGATGCAGAGTGTGGGACGTCAAATCAAGAGTCTCAGGGTACACTACATGTAGACGCCGCTTCAAATCACGATCCCTGATTTAAATATGAGAATCACATTAACTAACACAATTATCATCACATACAAAAATAGCATGACAAATATTTCTGTATTCTTACTGACATATTCAAATGACACACGGAGATGTGGTTAGGGAGGCAGGACACTATAATTCATAAATCAAATCATCCAACCACAGCACTTGCCACCTTCAATCAACCTTTCATCATGAACCAGTAAATTATATGAACCCAATACAGTAACCTTCCATGATACTGCAGTTAGCAATGCTGAATAAGCCACTGCTTTCTTGGGTATTTTCTGATCCTTTTTAATTTCTCCAGCATATCATCCTTTCTAGTCATTCTCTGTTCTACTGATATTATTCACGTTACTTTTATGGTAAATTATCAGTGTGTGTCCCAGTCACTAAGGCCTGGTCCTGCAACATGTGCTTGGAAGCTGCTTCCCTCAGTGTCTATATGCAACCTATCTTTATGAGAACTGACCATTATGATACCTTCTTTTCTAGAACTAAAAGTGAGATATTATCTTCCGACTTTTGTCTTTCCTTTTCCCAAAAAGCCTTGCATCTTTAAGTCTAAAAAGACCTATGGAGCTAAAATTCATGTCTACATTCTTTTTCTCATACTCTAATTTTTCCTTTCATTCAACATAGTTGTGTCTCAGCATATCTAATGGCTGCATGTGAGAGCTAAATAACAATAACAATATTCATTAATTGCATTATAAATGTATTACTGTACAATGAGATATATATATATATCTTTCTTTTCTTTCTGTTCTTAACGCTACCTTGCTAATGCGGGAAATGGTGAATAGTATGAAAGAAAGATATATATATATGTATATATATTTCTTTTTTTTTTTTTTTTATATTATTTACCATCTCCCACATTGGTGAGGTAGCATTAAGAACAGAGTACTGAGCCTTTAAGGGGAAACCCTCACTTGGCCCCTGTCTCTGTTCCTCCTTTTGGAAAATTAAAAACGAAAGGGGACGATTTCCAGCGCCCCGGTACCTCCCCTTTTAGTCGCCTTCTACGACACGCAGGG
>JAUUDZ010060599.1:0-10269 GCA_032361705.1 Panulirus versicolor | reverse complement strand
TCGAAGATACTCAATGGGGGAAGGGAGGGGGTTTCGTAGAGGGGGGGAAGGGGGGTAGTTAGCTAGTTAGAGGCACGCGCATGCGCGCGGGGCCGTCCGCCTGATCAGCTGTTGGAGGACAACATTGCCTGGTGCGCCAGCTGACAGGCCAGAGAGGAGGCTGAGGTGTGAGCACACACACATTTTCAGGGGGGGGTTTGTCTTTCCTAGGCAGGTTTCTACCCCCGTCAGCCATGGGTGGGAGCACGTCCAAGCTCAAGCGGTGGATAGGCAGTGGCGAGGAGGACGTGGGACACCCGGAAAAGGCCGTCAAGAGATTAGCCACGCCATTTGTCTATACCCGCAGAGGGTAAGTCGAAATGAGTTTTTCATTAGGGTGAGAGTCTAGAATTTTCGCCTGGTGTATCTATGTGTTTATATATATTTTATTTTTCTTTGGGGATGTTTGGGGATGGATGGTCGGTTTTTAGATGACAACTTGATGGATCAGTCGATCTATGATGCATGGTTGGGCTGGTCGCCTGGGCCACCGTCGTGGTTCCACGTGAGAGGGGGTTAGTGAGTATTTTGGCTATTAACTTAAACGACCCATTTATTATAGACTAATTTTGAATAAAAAGATGGAGAGGTAAGAGATACAGACCATTTGACAGCCCTTGTGTGTTTCTTGAGTCGTGTGATGATCCTTGCCAGTGAACAGGTCTCGAGTTGTGATACGACTAACCATAAAGTACAATTAGAATGGATGTAATTAACAATTTTTATTTTTTTGGTGTAAAGTTGGTGGATGTTTGGAATAGATGAAGCAACGAAACTAGGTGTGAATGCAGTGATGAAATGCGTGAAGGGTTACGAGACGGAATTTTGTGACATATGATAACCATGTATGTGTGGAATTCCATTTCTTTGTTATAGAAAAAGGTATTCATATTATTATATTCTGGAAGTTTGGTGGAAAGCATTGTATGCCCATGGTATCATCTCGTCTCTCTAGTCTTCATTATTATTTGGGTCCAGTCTTGTTATGACATTAGGTCTGTGGTTGTAAAGAATGCCTTGTTCTTGCCGGGAGTTTTCAAATGCCCTCTTCACTGATGTTCCCATTTGTTCTCTTGTCTTTTGCACGTTATTTACCTCCTTCCAAAACATCTTTTTATTCTCCGTAAAGTTTAATGATACTCTCTTGCCCAACTCTCGTTTGCCCTCTTTTTCAACCCTTGCACCTTTCTCTTGACCTACTGCTGCTTTCTTCTATACATCGCCCAGTCACTGGCACTCCTTCCTTATATCATACAAACGCCTCTCTTTTCCACTAACAACTTTACTTCTTCAACCCACCACTATTTACCCTTCTTAATCTGCCCACCTCCCACCTTTCTCATACCACATGTGTTTTTTTGCACATGCCATCGCCCCTTCCTTAAATACATCTAAAATGATATTCTTTATTATATGACCTCTTTTTTGCTGTTGTTCTGTTGGCCATCATCAGAAAGATTTTTAATTTCTCCATGATTGATTTTGCTTTGAAGGTGGTTTTCTTGAATGATATTGAAATCTTTCTTACAGGTCAATGTATTTTGATGAGGATGGAGATGTTGCACATGAATTTTATGAAGAAGTCCCACCTTTGCGACGAGGTGTAAAAGCAACAATGCGAAGAATACTTACAAATTTGACTCCTCAGGTTGGTTTTAGTTGTGAAACTTAAAGTAGAATTTATATTTGTTTTTGTTTGATAATGGATTGATTTCATCCAGTTTACTTTAGCAAGAAAATGAAAGTTTATAGCAGAATTATTAATATTTTTGTTTGATAATGGATTAATTTCATCCAGTTTACATTAACAAGAAACCTTATGCAAATTAGATTGTTAGAGATCATTATATCAAAGTTAGAACTGAAATAGCCATGAGACCATATTTACCCTTAACATATATCTTTCAAAAGTTCCTCAAAATTAGAAGAGTCTCCATCTTCCTGCTGATTTTCAACAGGCGTTATTGGCCGAGAGTTTCAGGTCTCCAAAACTTTTCGATATAGTAAGCACTTCTGTGAGGATAGCAAGTTAAAGTTATGCCTTTGATGTAAGCATTGGAGTACAAGGTTATTTGCTGTCATTTTAACTCTTGTTTTTTCTCAGATTGGCAATGGAATGCAAAAAGGGAAAAAGCAGAGACCAAATATTGTAGTTTCACTAATTACTTGTTAAGCTTATTGTTTGACAGATATAATGATGATACTATGATGGATGAAGTGAAGTGGTTTGAAAGAGTCCCATTGGTGCATCTTCCCTTTACCTAGGGATAGGCAAATAGGAATTATAACCATGAATCTCCTCTGTGTTGTAAGAGGCAACTAATAGTTAAAATTTGGAGAGGGCTGTTAACCCTCCTTTATTGTTTTACCACTTTCCAAAAACACGTAAAAAAGAAGAGCTACCTGGAAATTTGTCCTCTAAGGCATACACAGAGATATGTTGTTGCTCGGGGATCTGTGTGAGAGACTAGGTGAAGTGGCAGTTTAGAGTATAATTGGTGGTCTTGGAATTTATATATTATCTTCATAGTTGCCTCATAGCCTCTTACTGAAAGGGTCTTGGTATTGCCCAAGACTTATTTTCCAGGGGATTCTGCAGCTCCAAGGATGCTCTAAACTCAGTAGCAGGGACACGTTGGACTCATATGAAGCATGAAGTTCTTTGACGAGACTGTACTCTCTTTCGCCAACTGTCACAGCATTGGCTAAGGTGCCTTTTTACTTGCTGTATAACCTAGAATAGGTGGAATCTGGTAACACCAGGGCCATTGGAGCACTGCTGTAAATGAAATTAGCAGAGCCTGGTAAACTATGTGCTGAAAGATGAAAAGTGATCAGGCATGCTCTGTTTGAAAAAAGATAGTGCATACATAAGTTTATGTGGGTGAGTTGAGTTGGGGTCAGTGGGCGATGTTGGATTTCGTGTTAATTCACGGAATTAATCATTTCTTGGTGGAGGGGTATATGAAAGTTTGTTGTGGTTTTAGGAAAAGAGGAATGACATGAAAAATAGTGAAAGCGAATGAGCTTGGAAAAGAGGATTGGATACAAATACTTTAGACTGATTGAAAAGTGGCATAGGGTATAAGTGTATAAAACAAGGGGAGTGGAAGAGCAATTGAAGGTATTATTTATATTATACTTGATCGCCGCTTCCCATGTTAGCGAGGTAGCGCCAGGAAACAGACGAAGAATGGCCCATTCACTCATATACACATTTAGTTATTTATTTATTATACTTTGTTGGTCTCCCATGCTGGCAAGGTAGCACAAGGAAACAGATGAAAGAATGGCCCAACCCACCCACATGCACATGTATATAAATGAACGTCCATACACGTACATATACATACCTATACATTTCAATGTATACATACGTATACATACACAGACATGTGCATATGTACATATCCATGATGCCTTCATCCATTCCCGTCGCCACTCTGCCACACTTGAAATGGCACCCCCCTCCACATTCGTTCACACTTAGTCTCCAGCTGTCATGTGTAATGCATGGAAGCTATAGCTCCCTTTCCACATCCAAGCCCCACAAAACATAAATGCCCATACATGCACAAATACATCCACATACATATCAACATGTACACATACATATCAACATGTACACATACATGCATATGCATACATAGACATATACATATATACACATGTACATATTCATACTTGCTTACCTTCATCCATTTCTGGCACAACCCTGCCCCGCAGGAAACAGCATTGCTACCCCCTGCTTCAGCAAGGAAGCACCAGGAAAACAGACAAAAAAAAAAAGGCCACATTTGTTCACACTCACTCTTTGGCTGTCATGTGTAATAATGCACTGAAACCATAGCTCCCTATCCACATCCAGGACCCACAGACCTTTACATGGTGTACCCCAGATGTTTCACGTGCCATGGTTCAGTCCATTGACAACTCTTCGACCCCGGTATTTCTTGTCCTTCCAAATCACTATTCCTTACACACCTCCCACCTTTCTCATGCCTCATGCATCTTTTGCACATGCCATCACTGCTTCCCTAAATACATTCCATTCCTCACCCACTCCCCTCAAGCCATTTGCTCTCACCTTTTGCCATTCTACACTCAGTCTCTCCTGGTATTTCTTCACTCAAGTGTCCTATCCAAGCTCACTTACTCTCACAACTCTCTTCTCCCCAACATCCTCATGTCTTTTTTGAAAACCCCTACAAATCATCACTTTCACCTCCATAAGATAGTGATCAGACACCCCTCCAGCTGCCCCTTTCAGCACATTAACTTTCAAAAGTCTCTCTTTTACATGTAATCCATTAATCCATCAACACGTAATCCATTAATGCCCTTTGACCATCTCCTATTCACATATGTATACTGATGTATATTTCTCTTCTTAAACCAGGTATTCCCAGTCACCAGTCTTTTTTCAGTTTACAAATCCACAAGCTCTTCACCATTTCCATTCACTACAATGAATACCCCATGTACACCAATTATACCCTCAACTGCCACATTACTCACCTTCGCATTTATATCACCCGTCACTAATACCCAGTCTTGTGCATCAAAGCTGCTGATGCACTCACTCAGCTGCTCCTAAAACACTTGCCTCTCATGATCTTTTTTCTCATGACCAAGTGTATAAACACCTATAATCACCCATCTCTCTCCATTCACTTTCAGTTTTACCCACATCAATCTAGAATTTACTTTCTTACATTCTATCACACACTCCTACAACTCTTGCTTCAGGAGTAGTGTTACTCCTTCCTTACCTCTTGTCCTCTCACCAACCCTTGTTTTTTATGTCAAGACTTTTCCGAACCATTCTTCCCCTTTACCCTTGAGCTTTATTTCACTCAGAGCTGGAACATCCAGATTTCTTTTCTCAAACATACTGCCTATCTCCTTCTCATCTTGGTTACATTCAGACACCCCAATCTGAGCCTTTGAGGAGGATGAGCACTCCCCATGTGACTCCTTCTTCTGTTTCCCCTTTTAGGAATTGAAATACAAAGAGGGGAGGGTTTTCAGCTCCCCCCACTCCTGCCCCCATAAGTTGCCTTTTACGACATGTGGGGAATATGTGGGAAGTATTCTTTCTCCCCTATCCCCAGGGAAGTATTGCTTACACTTGTGGGTAAAGAGTGTGGCATGCAGAAAATGGGAAGTGCAAGTGTGAAAAAAGTTAGTGAGTGGTTGGATAAAGTAGTTACCTTGCTAGGAATAGAGAAGTGAGAGATGCATGGACATATCTTTAAGGAAGGAGAGTGAGCAATTGTGAGTAGCACAAGAGCAAGTCACAGGAGGTGAAGAAAAAGGTATTACCTGAAAACAAATGCACATAAGAGATGCGGTAAGAGAATACAATATCATTGAGCTTCAGAGAGAATAATGAAATATCTTGGAAGTACTGTAGGTGAATAGTTTGAAGAGAACAAGAGAAATAATGGGAGCTGCAGTGAGGGAGAAGATAAAGAAGTGGTAAAGAGTAAAAAGTGATGAAAAAGTTACGGCTGATATGATGTGCTTGGGATGAAGTGTGGAAGAGAGCCCTGGTGAATGGTATGGTATGGGTGGTATTCATCCTTCCCTATCTTCAGGGCTTGTTACTATTATTCTTATATAACCCCAGGATACCTTTCTCCAAAGGGGCTTCAGTGGCTTGTCTGCACAACTTCCAGAAGCAGGGGGTGAGAAGTTTTATGATGAGATGATGAGACTGTACTCCCTTTTGTTAAGAGATGATGATACGGCCTTGCTGTAGATAACTTTTCACTCAAGGCATAACCACAAGCAGGCAGAGTCTGTTAATGTCTTTGGCAAGACTGTATCAGTAGGAGTACAGGCTCATCAAAGAACCTGTCTCCAAAGGAGTTGACATTTTGCTGCTACTGGGAGTAGCACAGCCTTGGGCTGTTGGGGTATTTAGAAAGGCCTTGGTAACACCAGGACTCTTTTATTAATATTGGGTTCTCGGGGTAATTATGGGAGAATGAATATGCACACTCTTATACATATTTTTTCCAGCATTTATTGTATTTATGCATTCTTATCATTTTTGGTCCTCATTTTTGCAATTAACAGGGTGAGGTACGACTACCATTCCCATGTCTCCACGTAGATTTTCCCATCATCCTATATCAAGATAGCTGAGATGAAATTGGAAGAATGGACCTCTAACTTATTTTGGTATGCTTGAGAATAGCATATCATAAGTCCTGACAGATGATATGTGTTAGTGCAGACTGAATGGCACTAAATACTATTCACTTGTAATGGGCTAATGAAAATTTTTTCTCTGCTGTGATTGATTTAGTGGAAAGTTGACCCTATGGTGTGTCATAAAATCCAGCCACTCTTCCTTGTTGCAGCCTAAATGAGAAGTAAGCAGAGATGTATTGCAGATACGCATTGATTGTCTGGAAGATTTCAACTCAGTGTCCATTTTTATAATGGTTGTGATAATCTTGTTGTAAATGACTACCACAGTATTTTAATTTTTCTTTAGTGTAGATAGTTTGATACAGTCCAATGATTATAATGTATCCTGTCCCTTGTCCCAGATCATATATATTTTCCCACAAACTTATTCAACTTAATAGTATCTCAGCTTGACATTACTCTGCTATACAGCTGGAGATGAGGTGAGGAACATTGATAGAAATTGTCTCAGAGTGTAAATGGTTGTAAAATTAAAGCATTTGTAATGTGTAAGGATACAGAAATGATTTTGACTATTGACAGCAGAATCATTGTGTGAGATGGAATTGAAAGCTCTCTTCATCAATGATGTGTTCATCCAGAGGTTATTTTGCTCAATTGAAAAAAACCTGGTGTTCATTTGATGTGTTTAAACAGAAAATAATGTTTCTTGGAAATGCAAAGGAGATTATTATAATGAATATATGCATTTAAAAATCATATACTCATTACTGTCTTGTGTTAGCTGATGAAAATTAAAGCTAAAGACTAAAAGTATAGTGCCAAGCATATTGTAAGATGACAGAATAAGCAGTACTAATATTGTCAGAAAGAGATATAAATCAGTAACGCAAAGATGTGAAGGTAATGTATCTTCTTATGTGATCGCCAAAAGACATTATACTTCGTTGTTTTGAAGTGCAGTTCTATAACGAATATGATCCTTCTGTATTTTCTGTTTAGTCTGTTTATGTTTTAGCTCTAAGGTAGAAATTGTCTTCAATACCACCACTTATTTGATGTCAGGTTATGTATGTGAGGCTTATTTATTGTTTGTATGTTATGTTTATGCAAAAATTCGAATTATAAATTATGTATGATGTATGTATATAGAAATTGAAAATTGTGTATTGCTCATGATATTTACTATTAAAGTATTGTTTTGAGAATGTTATCTTTATCAGAACGTCTTTACATATATGTGCTGTCTGTGATTTTGAAGCTGGCTATTACTAACAAACCCACATTAGAAATCCATGATTTGCATACGTTATTGTTTAGTGTGCACACTCTCCCAGTAAAGCTAGGTAGGCGATACAGGATCTTTTCTTACATTATTGTTTAGTATGTGCACCCTCCCTGTCAAGCTAGGTTGGTGATACAGGATCTTTTCTTACGTTATTGTTTAGTATGTGCACTCTCCCTGTCAAGCTGGGTAGGTGATACAGGGTCTTTTCTTGTAGCTTCCCATTTTCATTTTACTTATAAATTTAATAAGTGTTGAGAGTGCTTTTACTTATGAGTTACTAGACTTGCATATCCATGACATTCTATTTCTGTCACACCAAGTTGTATGTAATTCTTTGTTTGACATATCAAGATTTACATTCAAAAATAATGTAGCAGGTGACATGAACAGCATATGCTGAAATCCAAAAGATGAAAAACATTTACTCCTGTTTATCTTTATACTATTTCTTAACCCATTCTGTGTGGCATGTGGTATTCCCATCCCTTCTCTAATAAGCACCAGAAATATTCCTCATTTGGTTCCTTCATCCATTCTTTTTATCAAGGGAGGATTTCCAGCCCTTAGCTTTTCCCCCTCTCAGGTGCCTTCTGTGATTAGCGAGAGATACATGGGCGGTATTCTTCCTCCCTCTAACCCTAGTGACAGAATACCTTCTAAAAAATACACCTCAACTATGAAGCAATGAGAATATTTCAATGAAATATAGTGGCAATCTATTATACTATGGAAAGTAACAAATGTACCCTTGGTGAGAGCTGGAGGGTGTTGTTTATGTTTTCCCTTGACAAACAAACCAGCCTGTGTAAAGGCCCATGGTGGCCCATATTCCACTTGAACACTATCAGGAACATAAAATGTAACAACACGAGTGTGAAACAATGCAAAAGCAAAACTAAGATCAACTTTTGGCCATCAGGAACATAAAATGTAACAACACGAGTGTGAAACAATGCAAAAGCAAAACTAAGATCAACTTTTGGCCAGTCTTAGGTCGTGGTGAAGAGGGCAAGTGGTGCCTTCAGGCAGTAAATCTCAGGACATCCTCTCCATGCACTATTTGAAGACCACTGTCACTGTGGCGAGTTTATATTTTTCTCATTACTTTATATACGATCTTTCAATCAGCTTCAGCAATCACACAGTTTTACTTCATGAACTTTAGATAAAGTTTAGGTCACTGCTTACAAGTTATGATTGAGGTTGTTTTATTTTATATGGGTAAATGTGCCATAGTGCTTGGAATCTCATGGTTACTATATCAACCCCACTGGTGCACTTTTAGCCATCCAACCTCTCAGTAGACTTTTCTGTCCACTTTGGTATGACTCCTTTATCTCTGGCAGTATAAAAGCATGCTTATCCTTACAAAATGAGAAATAAACACATATTAAATTTAACTTTGAAAAGTCCATGTATAAGTTGATTTGCCATCACTTATAGATGAGAGTGAACAGGATTGCTACCATGCTTGCTTAATCATAATTATTTTTTGCCTTATATAGTGAAGGAATGATTATTATTTCGGTTTTATTTCATATGCTATGTATACTGGGTAAAAGTGTATCAGTGCATGAGTCCCATGGCTACTGTAATGGTTTAACCAGCTCTTAACATGGGAGTGTTGGTATTCCTGGCTGTGGTTGGTCCAACATATTTGACCAACACATTGTGGCATTTATGTCAGCACAGTCATTGTCGGCCACCAGTGTCATGGTCAGGCAGGCATAATAGAAACTTCACTGGCAATTCATGGAGCTATTGTAGTCCCCCATAGTGAGGGCTACCGTGTTTGTGTGATATTGCCCAGCAGCTTTGTGTTCTGAAACACAGCAGCATGGTGGATTTGGCAACATGCTGAAACAGGTGCTATAAACGACAATGTCAGTGCGTTTATAACATGTATATTATTTGTATAAACATATAACATTCCCAAAATATTTGGCAGGATATGCTACTAGTGGTTGATATGGCACCCTCTTGATGTGAGGGCTGCCAACTCATAGTTGGTCAGACAAAAATTTTTGTCTCTGTTAGACAGTGTGTGATAATGTTTCACACTTATTATGTACCCATACTTTTTTTTTTAACTGATTGTACATATATGAGTAACATCTATGAGGTTATCACAGAAATGTCTGTGGGTTCTGGTTGTGGATAGGGGGCTGTGGGTTCAGTGCATTACACATGACAGAGATTGAGTGTGAACAAATGTGGCCTGTTTTTGTCTGTTTTCCTGGCACTACCTAACTGAAGCAGGGGATAGTGATGCTGTTTCCTGTGAAACAGTGTGGCACCAGAAATGGATGAAGGCAAGCAAGTATGAATATGTACATGTGTATATATGTTTATGTCTGTATGTATATGTTGATATGTATATGTATGTATATGTGCATGTAGGGGCATTTATGCATTTATATTTGTATATGAGTAGATGGGCCATTCTTCTGTTTCCTAGCACTACCTCGCTGACGAAGGAAACAGTGATCAAGTATAATTATATCTATCATACTCAACCGCTGTTTCCTGTGTCAGCAAGGCAGCACAAGGAAACAGACAATGAATGGCCCAACCACTCATTTACACATACACACACACGCACACATGTATATATTTTATTTATTTATTTATTTTGCTTTGTTGCTGTCTCCCGCGTTGAGGAGGTAGTGCAAGGAAACAGACAAAAGAATGGCCCAACCCACTCACATACACATGTATATACATACATGTCCACACACGCAAATATACATACCTATACATCTCAATGTATACATATATAT